>VXAD01012710.1:140770-177931 GCA_013399195.1 Dicrurus megarhynchus | reverse complement strand
CCCTGAAAAAAAAACCAAAACCCTCCCTTCCCTGCTCATCATATACATCTCTGCTATCCTTCCCTGTTGAAAAGCTTAGGAAAAAATTACTACAAAGGATTATCTGCACATTCTAAACTGCACCACTGCAGAACTAACCTGGAGGCAGCAGTTACAACAAGCACAATAAAGCCCTGCCCAAAGACCTCTGTTCTTAAAATGGGACACAGCATTTAGTTTGTCAGACAGTAGAAAACAGCACAACAAATCTCAACACAGTGATCCAGAAAGCATCTTGGTTTAAACTCTGCCATACAGGTAAATCATCCTGTAACTGCCTGTGACAGCTTCCAGCAAAATAAGCATGGGTGGGTGTCCACATCAAAATCTGCAACAGGATGGGGAGCACTCCACAGAGGGAGGGAAAAGAATCCTAAAGCAAACCCAACAGCTCACAGAAGGAGCCTTACACCAAGCAGGGGCCCAGAGCACAGCACTAGGGCAGTTCTGCCTGCCCACCTCCACGCTGCCACTGGGAACAATGACTTGGGGCAGTTCCAAACCAACGGGGCAGCTGAGGCACTTGCCTGCCACACTCCATGTGTGTTTTACTGCCTCCACTGAAAGTCCAACAAAATTAATGACTTGGTGAGCATGGGCCTAGTGGCAGTAACTCAAGGAGAAAAGTTTACAAATCCTGTGGTTTTAGGCCCACAGAAATGTTATTTCTTGGCAGGCCATTTCTCCCCTGAGAGTCCCTGTAAAGGACCCCATCAGACACGCAAGCAGGCAGTACCCACAGCAGAGCACTGCCCCTGCCCTCTGGCCAGCTCACAGCCAAGGACCTGCAAGTGCTGCAGCAATGCTGCCCTTCAAATGTTCTCCCCAGAGCTTTATTGGTTTTATTTCAGTTACCCTTGTTTGCAAATGCAAGCCTCCCCTGACAAGCTGCAGTGCAGGAAGCAAATCCGGGCTGTGCTCCCCGAGAATACTGGCCCAGTAAAGACTTTCTCTGACCCCACTGAGGCCTTGCCCTGCCTTGCAGAACCATTCACAGGGGCTGATGCTGAGGCCCAGCCAAGGCCCAGCAGTCAGTGACACCACAAGGGCTACCAGCTCTGTCCTTAGCACAAAAATGATTAACACCAATTGCTTGCAAAACTGTCTGAAGCTTCGGTTTGGCAGCCTAGTCCTTCCTCTGCCTCCTTTAGCTGAAGTAACTTCAGTAAGATTTGCTTCCCTACCTCACTGCTAACTCAGGTAAGCAGCAAAAGCATCACCCTGCTCACAACAGAACTTTGTGAGTTAAATCTCTGAATAAGAAAAAGATAGGGGAACTCCCATGAGGGAATTAGAAATAAGGAACGAAACGATTCTCCAGGTCTCCTCAAAAGCTGCATTTTCTACCTTGCTGTAA
Source organism: Dicrurus megarhynchus (assembly GCA_013399195.1). Lineage (NCBI taxonomy): Eukaryota > Metazoa > Chordata > Aves > Passeriformes > Dicruridae > Dicrurus > Dicrurus megarhynchus. The sequence continues at coordinate 176,535 of VXAD01012710.1, read as the reverse complement.
AAGAACAAATAAATTATACATTTCACTTGGTAGAAAGCATCTGACTGCTTTGGAAAACATATCCTGAAGTGTACAAGTTCACAATGCCAGATTATTCAGAGTGCTGAGAGAGGACAGGAGATGCTCCAGAGAGCTCCCATGGCTGCCTAAGTCTTTTCCGTAACTACCCCACCTAAATGCTAAAAGGAAGGCAGAACATATTCCAAATACCAATAACTAAATCTGAATTTTACAACAGACACATTAGCTTACACTAAAAAAACTATGAGATATGGGAGAAATGGAAGGGTTAAATATGCATCTCATATCAACAAATTTAATCTGTCCTTATTTCTTACAGAAGAATACCTCAAAATATCAAACATGCCATTGGAAAAGCCATAAAAGCAGACGTTTTGCTGTTAGGATATCACTGCTCAATATTTTTTTATCAAAGGAAATTCTGGCACTTCAAGTCAGAGATTCCCAGTGTTGCTGGCAGTCTAAACTGAGATAAGGCAGCAGATAAACACAAAGAGGGCACACATCAAGTCCTATGCAGCTTTCAATACCCAGTTCTCAGTCAGTGGCTGCGACTCATCCCACCTGCCCATCTCCTCACTGAGCCAAGGGCACAGCGGGAGACTGAACTCCTCCAAACAAAGCCACTTGTGCCACTGTGGCTCAGCAGCGTCCAGAGGAGCCGAGGTGGCCATGGCAGCAGTGCTGCGCCTGGACTCTCCCTGTGCTGCACTGCAAGCAGGAGACACTGTGGCAACACTGCTCCACTAAAGCCCTTGGGAACACACTGGTACAATTCCCACTTCTCAATAGTGACCTTTACCCTTGCTCATCATTCACCCTTAAAATTTTGAATTTTGGTTGTTTTTTCTCCACTGCATCAACTAATGCTAACACCACTCAAGTCCCTGCTTTTAGAAAGCTTATCATTTCCCCCCGCCCCCAAAATATTTAAATAATACATGAGAAAAAAAAATGGTAAGAAAGTAGAGATCATCCTACCATACAGGCTAGTTTGTGAGGACAGTAACCAGTCACAAACTCACTGCTCTGTCGTGGGTTAAACACAAGAAACTACCTACAAAGTTTTGCAACCCTTTTCCTCAGCTTTATAAATTATTCAAAGTTGTGGCTTGGTTAAGTTCATTCCCTGAAAATAGAAAAAAAAATACATACCCTTTTTTAGAAATTACTGTGGGAGGCAGGACCTCCAGTTTTTGATGTCTGGCATTTGATAGTATCAATCAGCAGGTAACTCTGCTCCTCTTTCCAAACACTGCACTGTGGACCCAACTGGCAATTCCAATTTTGGATTATTTGCTTTGGCAACTAACGAGTTAAACCTTTTAAAGTTTTACTGCCGTTTTATAGCAGGTTTCCATTTGAATGGCTAAATGCAGGAATGTCAGAGACATCTTTTACTTTATGGAATAGTAAGTTCATAATTCAAATTGCGCATTGTTATGCATGAATTAATATGTCAGTCTGGAATAAAGGCAAATGGAACTATTGTATAGAATTCAGGCATTTGTGCTTCGGGTTGGGTTTTTTTTAAAACCAAGTCAATTAGCTGCTTCCACTGATCACTTTGGGTTGTAGTGCAAAGGTTCTACTGTGTGAGATGTTTTGGCACAGTATCTGGTTTTTCTGTCAAAGAGTGTTTTAAAGCAGCAGGAAAGTAGAAAAACCATCTATAGCACTGATGCAAAAGCAAGGGAGACAACGAATTTCCTTCCTCAAAAATCTTTTCTAGTACATCCACCTTTACATACCTTGCTGTCTTTCATTCCAGCCAAGTGTTGGATTGCTCCAGATATTCCCACAGCAATATAAAGTTCCTAGAACAAAACAAGAGAGAGACATTTTTGGTATCCACAGCGTAGTCTCAGTAAGCTCTCACAAACCTTAATCCAAATCAATTACATGCAGCAGTTTTTGCATTACAGTAGTTTTCAATACTAAAGGCAGCTGATGATTGGTTCCCTTCCCCAGCTGGGGATGCAATGTGACTACAAAAGGAGAATCCCAAAGGAGCATCTAGCAAAGACAGATGAGGGGGAAAAAAATAAACGAAGTCTGCATCAAAAACATACAACAGTGCTCAGCTAAAGGACAGGGCAATCCACGTTATCCATGACCCTGGAGATTCCCAGTGCAAATGTTAAGCAAGATAACCTACAGATGGATAATGCAGTTGCCCGAAGAGCAAACCAAGGCTTTTGTTCGAAGCCCCTCAGAGCCTTCAATGAAGACAGAATGCACAAAGCTGAAATTTGGGTGTTAAACTTTGAAAGGTTCCCTATAGAGCAGGATAAAGCTTTGAGGTACCCAAGTGGGCTGGTGCACTGCACACCTGCAGTTTCTGTTCCTTACCCCAACCCTCCATGTCCACATGTTCCAGTGTTCCTTCCCCACTCACTGTGCTGTCCCACACAGGATAAGTACAGAAGGTACACCAACATCTTTACACTTTGGGGTTCCCAGTTTCACATCTCTGAAGAGTCTTACATTCAAAAGAGATGAAAATTTATAGGCAAATAGATCTGTATCAGCTGTTTTATTCACAGCTGAAAAGTATTACTTCTCCTTGGGCTGAAAGTCATCCATTCTATCATCTATCCAAAACCAAGGGTAATTCAGCTCCCTGACAATTCTTCCAGCACCACAAGTCCAAGCAGCAGTCAGAGCTGTACTCTTTAGCTAACTAATATTACAGAAGAAAACTAAACAAAGTATTTTTCATCAACTGATTCAATAACAGAAAATTAACACATAAATTTAGTTAGGGGCTCATCTGTCAAAAGCAGTCAAAAGGTGATACTTCACATGTGCTTAGAAAAGACACAACCTCAAATACTAACAGAATTTCTCTTTTAAAAATACCAAGGATATTGCATATCTAAGAAAATACAAATATAATTTAATTCAATAAATAATTCTGGGGGGCCAGGGAGGGTAAGAGGGTCAAAATCAATCTTACACTGTGCAGCTGGAACTGCACTACAGTTAAGTGGCTTTTAGCATGGCAGAGGCAAGCCCAGCTGTCTGACATGCACAGACCTACAGGGGAGAGTGGCAAACGAAGGTGTTCAAACACAGACCCACAGAGGCTTCTGCCACACAAGCCTCAGAGTCATTACATCAATTAAAGAAAAAAAGATTATTGCTTTCTGATGTTTCTACAGCTACAGACTCTGCTCATAATATTGTTTTTTAAATAGGAATAAATAAATGAAATTTATGAAGTTTTTCTATATTCTTATACAAAAACACTCTCCTGTAAAAACTGAAGGGAAGGGGAAATATAACAGGAACAAAGTATTTCCTATCAAAAAGGCTTCCTTTGAATTGAAACATGGAATCTAGTCCGTGTACTTCCACAAAACCACACAGCTGGTGAACACACTCAAACTCCTCGGCCTCAAGTAGGCTTTTACCAAGTGGATTACTATTGGAGGTCAATCCATTTTAACCACAGCTGCAATGTAACATAATATGTCCACATTAGAACTCATGGTAAGAATGCAATATTTTAATTATACCAAATAAAAGAACAGATGTTACAGGAGAAATTATTCTAACATCATGCTGTCTTTAATACAAGCTCTTTTTAAAGACACATTACTGTAATTTGATTTTTTTTAGAGCAATTCATTAAGTGCCAGTCATCCAGACTACCAGATACTCTTATCAGTCTGCTTAACATTGTGAAGTTCAGTCTTTGGAAAGAATCCAGCTAACCAGGAGCCAGATGCCTATGAATATATTCTATTAAAATATCTAGGAAAAACAAGGATGTTTCATTAGAAGGACATGTGTAAACCACCAGGTTTCTCTAAAAGCATTTATTATGCATCTAGGCCATGGTCTTCTAGATTACGTGCTTTTGGCTCCCTGGTTCAGACAACTGGTCCTTTCAGTCAGCTCTAACCCTGACAGGAGATCACCTCAGAAATGTTTTCATACAGAGAACACACAGGACAGCAGGGTTCTTAGCAACAGTTCTATGCTGTAAAAGATTTGACTGCTTAAGTATTAGTTTTAGTCTATTCTGCAGTTCAGTAGAAGGGACCCAAAGGATCCCCAATCTCTAAATGATAAAGCTTCAGGACTGTTCACTGCTGTCCATGAAGAGAATTCAACTGGTCATCCAGAGAGGATATAAAGCATTGAGAAATTCAAATCCTTATTTATTTTCAGAGTAGTAACCTTTTTTTGATGTTTTCCCTGAAATCACTAACTTCTATCAGGCCTTTTGCTGAGTCCTGTCACTGCTGTGTCAAAGTCCCAGGTCAGGACTGCAGCCCCAAGTCCCATAAAGCGAGTGAGGGAGGGAAGCAGAAAGCAGATGGGCACCCCAGGGCAGAGCCCCTTCCAGAGCGTGCTGGGCCACGGCAGCACAGAGCACAGCAAGCTCTGCAAGGAGCTCTCGGTCCTTCAGAGCTCATCTGTGCAGGAGACCCACAGCAGGGCACAGAGCAGATGAATCAGAGTCTGGGTCGCACCTCTCAGGGGCCAGACATGGCTTTACACCAACTTCAAGTTTCAGCTTTTTGGAACCCTGGAAGTTGCTCTAATTACTGCTGTCAGGCAGCTGATCCACAGCCCACAGTTACAGGCACTTACAGCAAAGTTCAGGACATGGAGTAGCATTTATCAACTCCCTAGTGTTGGGCACAGGCAGATTTTCACTGAAGGGCTGCTGCCAGCACTGTGCCACACGAGAATGGGCAACAAAACATCACGCACTTTCCAGACCAAAGGGTTCACAGCACTGTGAACAAATGAAGTGCCAAAAGCAACTGAAGTCAAGGAAGCGAAAGTTTTGGTGGTATAAGAACATAACATAAGGTTAGAAAATTGTCTTGGCTCTCAGTAACTTCATTTCACACACGAAATACTGTACATACATCACAGCCATGCCACAAATATTTTTATGAAGTCACTGGCAGACATCAGCACAGGGAAAGGACACCAGAGAAGAGCGCTGATGGCAAGGAAGAGCAGGATGGAGGGAACACAGGACACTGAAAGCACCAAACAGCCTAAGACTGTACAAAGCAGAGGACAGGGAGGCACCATGAGGAAGTACCAACACTCCAGATTTGCTGCTGCTGGAAGGGCTCGGTACATCAATAGTGGGCAGCTGTGAAGGGGGGCACCAGCATCCACAAGGCTCCTCACAAGGGCTACAGCAGCAGCCCAAGGTGACTCTGCCGGCAAACTGGCACAAAGGCCAAGAGAGCTTTCATTTGTCCTGCCACGCAACATCCTGCACAACTCCAGTGGCAGACAGGACTCTGACAGAGACCTCCAAGTTTATAAGCACAATTTGCATCACAATCACCCTAAAAAAACCCCACAACTCCAACTCCCAAATTTATGCTATTCAAAGTCAAGATTCCAAATCAAAAATCCACCTTCTCAGTTGCTAGATTAAGTATTCATCGAGGCTTATATTTTTTCAACAAAAATGACCATGGTACATCTTATGGCATCATTACATGCTAATCATTAAAATGAAAAAAATCCTCCTTAGCTATTCCCTAAACTGTATTTCTGCTTCAGACATACCCAACTTATACATGGGCAGACTTCACATGCACAAATCTGCACATCTGGCTCAACAATCCATACAGCCAGTTACATGCTGTTTGGATAAATGCACAAGAGTGCTGTATGTGGATGACTGTAATTACCAATATGCCAATGCAGTTATGTTCCTGTGCATACAGACTCTTCCAATTATTTATAAAATAATTTGTGGCATATGATATTACTTCATTTATACTTACGAGAATATTTAAATATGCCTTAGGCTGCCTTGAAGCAGTTAAGGGACATTTGCTTAAGAGAACTGCAAGAACAGTTTTTATTTCAACTCCCAGTGCCTTTGAATGGTGCTGTGACAGACCACAGTGCAGCCACAGGTGCCCCACAAGCTGAGGTAGCTACTTTGCAAGCATGTTGTCAGCTGCTATTGATTTTTATGACAATTTTTGAATTATGCTGAAAACCTCCAACACACATCAATTTATCATCCTACCAATGGCATGCTTTTAAACAGGCCAGTTTAATAAACCCCTCTGGCACACACTATTTTTAAAGGCAGCTCAGATATTTTATTTTCTTTGCAAGAGTGAAAGGACAACGAAATTAGAAAGAAATCTTTGTGATCAAAGTTCTTTGAACAAGAGATTCCTTCCAATTACAAGCTATTAACCCAATAAAATATTTTCTGGCTTGACAGTAGTTCATCTCTATTACACTGTGTATCACCCACTTCTCCAGTATGTACTGCTTTGATGCAGCTGAACACATTCTATTCAAGAAGCACACATTACTAAACTAGAGCCCAGCTACAGTTTCTTTTTCACTTTAAGAACCTTTGATCAGCCAAGCTATGTAATTACTCTTAAGCGTGGTTAGGGTGTCTGCTGGAGTGCAGGGCCATACAGCAATTTTTTTCCCCTCTCTCCAGGGAAAAGCACATCAATTGCTTTCAGCTAAATGCACTCACATATGAATATTTTAGTACAATTTAATGTTTCTGCACCAACCCCAAAGGAGCAGAGCATCAATTTGTGAACATAGTTTTCTTGGAGTTAAAAGCTACACTGGATAATGCAGGATGAAAGGGGTTGTCAATCCTTAGCTTTTTAGCAAGTCAGAGAAAGACAGTCTGTAAATTCAGTCCCAGCTGCATCTCTAAAGTTTGCCACCATAACGCTACTTTTCAACAATAGTGAATTATTAGAGGAGATATTCCAAAAACAATTTCCCAAGCACAGCTGGTTTTCCCAATGCTATTCCCATCTGCTACCTACCTAACAGCCCCAACCATTTATACCATGCAAAGTGCACCTGCTGGTCTGTTAATAACACCCACAAACCTGATGTACAAATAACACATTCCTACAAAGCAGTGAGCTGAACATAGCAGAAATTGTGAACCGTGCTTTTGAAGAGAGAAACTTTGGTGTCTCAGTATTCCCTTGTACGTGGAACAAATGAGGAAGTAATTAAGCTCTTATCATTGATAAGCAGAGTAGAACATTTTTTAAAGTACAATCCAGACAAGAGGAGTGACAATTCTCATGATGCCAAGGGAACGAATTAGTTGTTATGTTGTTAGTCATTTTAGGCAAGAGCCAGAGAACAAAAACACTAGAATAAAATATGCCTTGTTTCACTTTCCTTGCGCTTCCTCACAAGAGAGTGAAGGGAAACAGCAGATAAGCTAATCTGAACAAGCAAAGGATCCCTAAGAAAGCGATGGGAAGTAACACTCAAGGACAGTTAGCATCCACTTATTACAAAGAAATACAAAATACAGGAATTATGTAAATGATGTGATACTGTGCCTCCCCCTTCCTGTTACTCCCAAAGCCAAATGACAACTACTAAGTGCTAAAAAGCCACTCAATGCAAGGGATGCCCAATAAAATACTGGGGCACAGAAAGGCTCAGAAAGCATCCCATTCTCTTGTAGAAGATGGGGAGCAACAAGAATTCCACTGTTCTTCCACAACTTTGGTGCCTTTCACCTGAACCAACATCTCACTCTTCAGCATCTCAACTGAAGCTGTACCTCTTTTCCCCTCGTTATTACAGTCAATTCCTGACAGTTGTAAATCTGCCTCCCTTTTGAAGTTCCTTCAATCTATAACAGCCAGAGAGACCCTCTAGCATGAAACTGAAGCTGAAACAGTGAAGTCAAGCAGTTTCCTCCTGGCCATCACATCAGAACTACACTGAATTCCCATCTGCCTTGCCCACCCGAAGTTTCTCAGTACATGCACCTGCCTTCTGTGCAATCATATCACATTTCTAGCACGATTGTTTAATCCAGTGCCAATTATTACTACATGATGTATTTCCTAACTTGTGCCTTCCTGAGTTTTCCACCTCAGTTTCTTGTCACCTGTTAGTGTTTTGGGCCCAATGTCGAAAGTAACAAGACAGCAGCAAACAAACACCTTAAAATAAAAAAGAAAATAAAAAAGAAAAGTAGTTTTGCCAGCTAGGAAATCCTATAGCAAAAACTAAGGCAGTTCTAGAGTTAGACCCTGAAAGAGCACTAATTTTAGAAGAGTGAACATTTAAACTCTGAAGAGATTAAGCTAGAAGGACACCTTTCAGACAGCAGCTGATCCTTCACAAGGTCAGAGGCTAACAATATAAACACTCTTGCCATAAAAAGCACCCCTCAGTGTCACTGAGGTTTTGGCTGTTGTCTGGGGACAAGAAGTTGAGTGTGAGATAATCCCAGTACAACCCCATCTTCCTTCAAAAGCTGAAGGAAGGATATAATTAATTAAAATAGAATGCAAGGGAAAACCTGGGAAACCATGGGAACAATTTGGGCATTCAAAGATAGCTGCCTAGTGGCACTGCAGTGTAAGACTTCCCACCTGGATCATGGATGCTGCTCCAGAAGGAAGCATCCAGGTCCCACACAGTCCCCAGCAGCCCTTTTCTTAGCCCAGCTGGCTCAAGAGCACTGGACCCCCACCAGTGACCATCAGTCCCCCCCATACCTCTTCCTCGCCAACCTGCATTGCAGAGGTCACAGTTCAGCAACCACCAGAACCTAGGAAAGGTTTAGAGCAGTTGCTTTCCTTCTCTCACAAGTCAGAATTTATTTTTTGTTTGAATATCAGACAAATTGCACAAGTTCCTGAGAAAGACTACATACTGCTTTGCATGTTAGAAATGTTACTAACTATGCCTTGGGTAAGGAAAGCTAATACTGAACTAATAAATGAAGCATTCATGTTCCATTTACAAAAGTTTTAAACAACTGGAAAAAAACATCTTTTACTTTATTTCTTTCTTCTCCACACCTGTTTTGTTCTTCTTTCTTTCTTTCTTTGTGAACATGAGAGAAAGAACTGGGAAGATTTTTACTGTGAAAATTAACACCCCTGACTATTTGAAATTTCTTATCTAAAAATAGCAGTTACTCTGCAGTAGTGGTGGTAGGCTTGATTTGTGTAGGGAGTTTATATTTTTTAACTGGATATACTTAACTAATATCTAGTAGTAGGCACTCACAGGAAGGATATTTTTATCCAAAACCAGCTAATTTGAACATTCTTACAAGGGCTTTCTTCCTAAACAGAAACTACATACAGTACTTAACCTGAGAACTGAATTCCATTTTTCTGCAGAACATCTGCATACAAGAAATAGTGGGAAAAACTGGCTTCTGATTATAAAAAATATGCTAAAATGGTTGTCACTGATTAAAGACACTGAATATACTAAATTGCTTTTTTTAATTAGGAAGAAAACATTTTATATTTTAATATATCCACTTATGTCTAAAAATTTCCTTCCTTCCATCTCATCAAATAACACAAATCAGCCTTCTCTTCCATGAGACAGAATGTTCAAATAGGAGCTGCAATCACCTGAAATCAACAGGTTAAAAAAAAGGTACTAACAGAAACAAAAATAATGCACTGAATGTTTTAACAACTGGACTAAAACTGTGCAAAAGAAAAATTGCCAAAGATCCAGTCAAAACCCAACAATATGCAAAAATACTGCCATGAACAAAACTTTGAAGTTTAAGAGTCCAAGGCTACTCTGGAAGAGCAGATGTGCTGTGTAGGACCAGGGATCAAACAGACACAAGGTGAAATCTGTGCTCTTTAATTAACTGCATTCTTCCATCACTTAAGTAAAATGAACTCCAACTGTTCCTTGAGTGGCAGTGTGTTTGCGTATTAATACCTCAGCATTCTGGAAAGCTGCTGTGGCTGTGAGGTTCTTGGGTCCTGTGATGCACTGGGCAGCACTCCTAAAAACTGCAGCCAGTCACAGTATTATGAAGCACCTATGACCAAAATTACCCTTCCTTCCCCAAATCCACAATTGAAAGCACAGAGGAAGAAACAGGCAGCCCTTTGAGACCATTATCTTCTTACCCAGTGATGAGCACAGAAAAACACCCCAGCAGTCAGACAGAAAAAGCAGTAGAAGCACCTCCCCTATTCCTGAGCTTGTAACTAACCCTTCTCCCTCTGTAGTCTCAAAACTGACCCAGTTCCAGAGTCTTTGAAAACAATGCATTCCAGTCCTCCACTGAGACTGGGCAAGAGACTATTAATAGAAGTGTAAGAGCACACACTAAGATACTTTCCCATCAGAAGTTAACAGCTGCACAGGGGAACAAGCATGTCTCAGAGTCCAAGAGTTTCTTGTATCTGAGACTCTTCCCCTGCTTAAAGCACACGCACCCAGGAGGGCACACACCATGTCAACTGTAGCTCAAAACTGAACACAAAACTCAGGCTACTCTACCTGACCAATGTACAAAGCTGCTTTGCAATTCTCCAGATAGAACATCACAAGCTCTCCCTGAATTGATACCGAGCACATCTCACACAGGGAGAAAGCAGCGTCTTCTGAGAACTGCTAAAATAGCCAATGTCATCGTGACCTGACCAAAAAAGCTCCAGTCTTCTTCAAGTCAACTCTATTTTCCACTGCAGAGAATCATTTTCTAGCTACAGTACCAAAAAGACAGTGAAGTAGAAGTAGGAATGTTAAATTAAGAATTTGCAGCTTTCAACTGTTTCATTTTTAAGATACCTATCCAGCACACCGAAAAATTAAAACCTCTAGTCAGCAACTCTGTGGGCTTAGTATCAATTCAACTTGCACTTGCATTCCAATTAACATTTAATATTTTCTATATTTCTAAGCCACTGAATGCTACCCTTGCATCTATTTTAAGATCCAGACTAAATATCTGAAATTTGAAAGAAGAGGCATATAATTTCCAGTACTCTGCACAACTCACTATTTAATAAATATTTGTTTGAAGTGAGATGAGAGAAAAATGCATCAGCCTGCAGACAAATAGATGGAGCACCATGCAATTGTGCCAGTTCAGATCATTTATGACACCATGGTTTAATATTCATTCACCAGTCCTGAGTAAAGGCTATTTAACAGTCCTCTAGAAGTGGACAATGACGACACTGATGTGATCCTATGATGTGGCTTTATGTTCTTATGACACTCACATGTTGCTGTGGGCCATCTGTAGCAAAATACAGCACTGTAACGTCATTAAAAACCAGCCTTTTTTGTTTCAACATAATTGTTTATGTGCCCTTGACTCTGGAAAGAATGTTCATTGTTGAGCCTTAACACACAAACCAGAGCTGAGCTGTCTTCAAATTAATATTCTCCACCTCATTAATGGATATTTGGGTAGTGAAGAACTAAGGATGGTTAGTCTCATCTCATGCCCTTTCAAAATACACACAAAATACACACCCTGGTAAGCAGAAAGAGTTAGGGTTGCATTTATAATCCACAGAACCTCCCAATTTCCTTACACAGCAGATGTTAATATCACTGCGATCAAGATTTTGGAATGACCTTAGTTTTATCAATAGGTCTATTTCTCAGAAGGAGTGTTTTGTAGCAGTTGGTTATCATATAGATTTACAGGTTGAAACAATAGCATGCCTCAAAATAGCTCCAGTCAGCCTCACAGGGTTATCATCAGATGGCCTCTGATGAGGACTTGGAAAAAAGAAGCAAACATCCCTATCCACAATTCAAGACAGAAGAAATCAGAAGCATGAAACATCTTGTCCAAGAAAATCCAGCAGACAAGAGTTGACAACAGAATCACAAGTTCCTGTCTTTGATATCCAAGTATTACTCTATCCTGCTGGATGTATCACTGGAAAAATAATGGTCATGGTTTGAATTTCTTAAATTTGCAGCAATGGTACAAAGGCAAAACATGTCAGATGCTATCAAGGCTTTGAACATGCACAACTTTTTAGTATTATTTAAATTATAATGATTTGGTAAATGCAGCAGTTGAAATATGATGAGTTTCTCTACTAAGTTTCAGCTCACTCTTCCTTTCTGGTCTCATAGAGCCATTAACAAGTAAAAAGTTGCTCCTTGGTGCCTTCTATTGCCATACACAAAGAACTGCTTACTGAGAGGCTAAACCTTTACTGCACTGTGGAGCTCAGTGTACCCTGACAGATCATCACATCTCAGTAGGTGCTCTACCCCGCACTGAGGTGAGCTACATTTGTACCTTCCTATTTACAAACACTCAAATGTGATTTATCCAGCTACAGCTTTCCTTGTGTGTCCTCTGATCCTAAAGAACAATGAAAGTAGTCTCAGACTTCTGCATGACAGAAAGCCCCCTACAGATACAAAAAGACACAGAAATCAGTTCCCTGTGATATTGGGATGCAGAAGTAGCAGAAAAAGATGTGCAGCATGTTATTGCCCAATATTAAGCCACTCACTATGTCCTTCTTGGTATTCCACTCTACAGCAGCCAATCTGTAGATTATTTCTCTCTTAAATTTCTTGCACTTTCATTCCTTACAAAAATTTTACTTTGACTGTACTGCAATAATACAGTAGCAGTTACTAGAAGTTTTTAAAAATCATCACCTGTAAAAACTCAGAACACACAACTGCCAGAGATCAAGCCATGGATTGATATCATTTTGGGTTTATGTCAGTAATGACATCTTTTAGCATATCAATGCCAGCTGCTAGGCAGCTAAAAAAAGGTTCAGGCAACTATGAAAAAATCCAGCACGCAAACCCCCTGACAAAGCCATATTAGAACACACCCCATTGACCCAAAGGAGAGATTTCCATTCCAGCTTGCTTCTGTCATTTTGTAAACACACGGTCAAGTGACAGTATCACAGTGGGCACACTGATGTTCCTGTTAGGCTCGGTATTAAGACTCAGCTCATCTGTAAGTGCTTGCTCTGAAGGAAAGTGCATGCTAGAAAACATCCCAGCTCTATGAGGAGAGAGATTTCCATACTTACTGGTGCTACTATTTTGCCCGTCTGTCCAACTTGCATGTCATTAGGAACAAAGCCAGCATCAACAGCTGCACGGGAAGCTCCAACTAGTTGAAAGAAAATATTTCCAATGTTTTCTTTTAAAATATTTGCAAGCCAAATTTATATCACCATAAAAGCACATGTAGTACTGAGGAGTCCCACACTCTAAGGGCACGTATTTAAAACTTCCCTCTTAAAAGCTCTTATGGTAATCCCTCTCTATACCACTAGCTAAAAACTTCCAAATACTAAGTGCTAATGCACTTCATAAGCAACAGGAAATCCTTACTCCCAGCACCAAAGGGCCATATATTTAAAACCAAGGATTTCAATCTGGCATATTTCCATGATTTTTTCTTGTTGCTTTGTCAAAAGAAGATTTTCCCATAAATGCCTTCCCAAAATGTTCCTTCAAGTTTGAATGGAACATATGTGCCATCTTATATTGCTGTGAATCCCAAAAGTCAGGCATAGTAAAGAAAAATATCAAAGTAAACTCGAAAATGCCATATGGACATTTAGTTAGCAAAGACACCAATTTAAAAACTAAGCCAATCATGTAAAACTATAAATTTATACACATGCAAAAGCTAAAATTAATGGAGTTAAAACATTAAAGCAAACAGTTTCTCCTTCTTTCCCAACCTTTATATAAAATATTTTGCTGAAACATTGTATATGGTTGATTTTCTCCTGTTAATACAAAAGCATGGCAAAAGGACAGAGCCACTCAAACTACAGCATGAGTGGGATTCTGTAAAGAAGTAGTATAAAAGGATGTATGCAGAAAGTATCAGCTCTTCAAAACGAGCTATGACAACTTCACTTTTTGTTTGCAAGCTTCTGTTCTGGAGATTTGAGGACAGGGAATGTTACAGGTTAGTATTTTGCTTCATACACAGGCGTTTAAATATAGTTGACAAAACTTTATCTATTACTATACTAAGAGCATTTTAACTGTTTGATAGAGACATGAAAATAAAAGACCTCAGATGAATTCTGGTTTTAATGTGATCGCTTTAAATATAATAAACAGGGTTAAAAACACATGAAGGAAAACAAGTTTACCTGCAGCATGCAATTGATCTGCAAGGTCATATAACAACTTGAAATTTTCACCACTCTTCAAGCCCCTCCCTTAAAAGTTAAGAACAAAAGAAGATCAAGAAAGAAGAACATATGTTTTAAGAGGGTTTTTTTTTGCCTATGTAAACTTTCTGTATGAGTATTAGCATTTGTAAAGACTCAAAGATATGCTTGCACAGAGTATTTTTGGATACATTACTAACCAGTATTTAACATTTGGAGATTTAGCTTTTGTCTTTGCCATTAATATTTCATATGTATAAACCAACACCATTCTGTCTTGTTTACTTCCTGCACAGAGCACCATCAAGGTCATTCTCCAAAACCAGGGAAACAGCATTTTTTTAACTAATTTGTGCTCCCTCTGCTGGCTTCAGGAACAACACACTGTAGTGGGATTACTAAGGAATCATTTTAGCCATAGGCTAATAAAAGTCACAGTCCCTCACTTGATACCTCAAGAGCAGAATACAATCATAACAGGTTTTAAAATTAAGGTCATTACATAATAATGTTCGGACTGACTGTAATGGTCAGCAGTAATTTTAAACATGATAGATTTCCATCTAAAAACACTTCATATTGCTAAAATGCTAAAGAGGCTCACCAAATATGACAATGCTCTTAAAAGCCTCCCAGCATATGCTAAACTCACGTTCTACCTCTTTACAAAACATATATGTTGGGTGCTTCCCCAGTGGCCTCTATGGAATATTTCAGAATTACATCATAATTTCCTTTTTTTTTAATGTATCACATTACAGTGTTCTGCTACAGATATTATTTAAGCAAGAGGCACCATTACTTAAATGCAACATCAGACAGTTTTAACGTGATCCACTCACCACCCGATACAACCACTTTTGCACTGGTGAGCTCAGGTCGATCGCTTTTTGTCAGCTTCTGCTCAATCCATTCAGAGATACCGACGGGTGGTGGAGGGGTCACTGCGTTCACCAGATGAACCAAACACCCACAAGGAAAATGATAAAGCATGTGTTTTCAACCTGAAATCTGAGCTTAAGCTTAATTCAAAGTTCATTCTATAACCAATTCTACCGCAAGCTTTTGATGAGTCTCGGTAGTTGCTCTGTGGCTCTGAGTCCTCGTCCACCAGTTGTGTTTAAGGAACCTACAGTAAAAACTGCACTAAAATGAATTCTGTTGTACAAATGTTAGACCCTGATACCAATCCAGCATAAGAAGTGTGATTCTTACTATCACAGGCAAACCAGGCAATCAGGCAATGCACCAACAGTGCAATACACTAACTTCAGCAACATTTGATTTCTAACATGCACAGACGTTAGGAAATACAGGATAGTTCAGAGGCAGGTACCAAGCCACAAAACAAAAAGGCCCACAGTGAAAAACAGCAGAGGTCACCGAAAGTGGGACAGGTTACCCAGAGTAGTTGTGAAGTTTCTACCTGTGCACATACTCAAAGCCTGACTGGACACAGTCCTGGGCAACCTGCTCCATGGGGCTGGACTAGATGATCTCCAGAGATCCCTTCCACCCTCAAGTACTTTGTCATTCTGTGACTGGATTTCTCAATTAGCAGAGCTACACTGGCTTCATTAAATTGTAAATTAAATTGATATAGTTAAAACTGATCTAGAACAACTACTGGGTGTTCTCAAATCAATTTAAACTGCCACTAATTTAGCTTGATGATGTAATGACCCATCCTAATTGCAATATGATTAAACCAAAACTGCGGAGAGCCGAGCATTTCTATTTTTGCTCCGTCTTGTTTTGAAAACCAGTCTGGTTATTCAACCAGCGGTAACTTGTCCTTACTTAAAGTTGCAAGACTGCAGTGGCAGAAGTTTAGGCAGTGAGTAAAACAAGTATAGATTTCAGCACAGATAATCTCCATTTCTGGTCAAAGAAAAGAAAGTAACTGTGCAGATAATCCATGTCTTCTCTTACCAGACATCACTAAAAAGTGCAAGTACCTGTAATTAAAAGTATAAAGCTAACATTATGACAATCAGTTTGCTTTGACAAATACTTCTACACAAAACACCATGCAGTGAGCAGAAGTAACTCTATTAAATAAAACAAAAGCATCCCAGAACAAATACTCACACTTTTCTACACTGGCACTGCCACCACTCGCTGGTGCAGCCTCAAATGAAGTTCCCCGTACAGTAAACACTTTGACTGCTTCATCACACTGCACAGTACAAATAATATTTCCTAAAAAACAGTCGCATTAAAAATTCAAAGATTATTAGACATACTGTGCTTTAAAAAATACCAAATAAAATTAGTATCAAAAACACATTTGTAGTTGTGTAACAAATGCAACATCCACAAAGGTATTTCCCAAAACTGCAATTCTGGATGACTAAAACTTAGCACTTAATAAATAGAAATTACAAATACTTTAATTTACATTTTAGCCCTACGTTTCTAAAGTATGAATCCAAATCCTCTATTTTTAAAGGATACAAAGCATTCAAATAATCTCTTATGAATGAGCTTTTAAATTTCAGAAGGGATGAAAACAAACAACTTTGTAAATGCCATTCTTAAACATAAAGAATGTCTATAATTCAAAGTAGATCTTTTATCCTGTTGCATTAAGTCATCAAGACTGAAGACAATGAGGCCTCCCCCAAGTATCTGCAGGACTGTGTTCCTCTCCATAATATAATACAATACTTCACACTGGAGGCTGCAGGGAACGCTAAAAGAAAACATGCTGCAACATTTTTCTAAGCGAACTATTCTTAAACAAAGTCATCTTAAAACTGTGTATTACTGGGAAGCAACTTAAAAGTGCAGCACAAAACCACATTCCGGTACCATAACTGAAAATGTAATACCCTGCTGGTACACGTGGTACAATCTTTACAGTAAAATTAAGAAACACAAGCTAATGAGCTCATATCTAAAATAAAACACAGTGTTAGCCAAGCATTAGAGAAACAAGACTGAAAAAGTAATTACAAATTAAGTTAATTAAATATTATAAATAATTTGTTCAGTGTCTTCATAATTAGAAAAAATGTGCTATCATAAATCAGAACTAATGCTAGTCCAGCTAAATAAAGCTGGACAATTAACTTTATGTTTTACATTTTACAAAATCTGATCAGAAGGGTATTAACAAACACAGTACATGGAAAGGACGTCACCAAATTCTATTCCTTAAGGTGACAGACCTGGATTTGACATGCTTGTACCAAAGCCCTTGGAATTACTTGCTTTCTCACACAGGAAGCATCATGTCAATCCCCAGGCTTCATTTTTTATGAATCACAGCAATTCAGATTGTAAAGTGAAAATTCCTATCATATTCCAAGGTTTCAACAATAGGATCATGTAGAAAAATTAGCAGTACTGGATCCTTCATTGGACAAATACCACACAACTTTTGTGATTACCCACCTGCATAGATAGTTCTCACAAAAGTATCTGGGGACTTAATTTCAATAATGTCAGAAACAGGGGCAACATCAAGTTTGCCAGCCACTCTGGGAATAAGATTCTAGAAGTTAGAGATGAAAAGTTAGCAAAGTAAATGCTAAGTAAAATGTACATGGTCAGTAAAGGAACACTGCTGACCCAATTTTAACTTCATATAATGCTGTCTCTAAGACATCTAGGACTAAGATTTCTGTAGGGCTACTCATGTAACTTTAGCAGCCAAACAAAATCCCATTACTGTAATAACATTAGACATTTTATGAGACTTACTGTAAGTAAAGTCTTAATTCAATATCTTAAATTAGGAGACTCATTTGCTTCAAATATTCTAAAACTGAATACAGATGCCACTTATTCAGAAAATTGACAATTATGGATTGCTGAATTCTTGGCACCTCAAGGGAAAAAAAAAAGGTGCTTTTAGAAGTTAGATGCCAGAAATAATAAGAAAAAAACCCTGCACTCTTCCCTCAAAAGCAAAAAATTTTAAAATTTAATATTAAAATATATATTCTCTTGCTCCAAAATTTACTCTAGAAAATTACTTAGCACCTTTTGGAGTGGGAAGAAGGATAAAAAAGAGCAGCAGAAATGACGAAGAAATCAATGATAAGATGATTGCTTGCTTTTTGTCTGCCTCCTAATCTGGTACTAGAAAAAAAGGGCCCAGTTCTGAAATCTTTACTCACATGAAGCACTTAAAAATGGCAATGTAAGCTTTAAAGCAAAAGCCATTAATTTTTACTATGACACTGCAGTTCAAAAAAAAAAATTTAAAAAAAAATTTAAAACCTAAGGCTTAAGGTACATAAAGATTTCTCTTAGCAAAAATACAAGCATATGGATTGATATTGATTGGAAGTGAAAGTAGTCAGATGGAAGGCCAATGTCATTATTCGTCCTACATCGGCAAGATTTCTGAAGGATCCTTTTTCTCTAATTTAGCTGCACCACAATGTTGCTCAGATTCTTGGTACTGAGGCTCTCCATGTACTTATAAACACATTGCTTAAAAAAACCAAGTTTTGAAAAATTGTATTTTCATTAAAAACCATCTTGGTTGGGACTTAGATCTGTATTATTTATATATGTTTACAGACATGTCAATGCACAAGACTTATATCACAGATGCAAATCCCACTCCAAAAAAAAAAGTTTGCTTCCAATAAGTCTGCACGCTTTCATTTCAACATGCAAATAACAGATTTTTCATCTCGATTTGTTGTGCTTTTCCTTACAATTTTCATGCTTTCAGATCATTTAATCTGGTTTCCCTTATTGTACATTGTGCCTTGTGTCCATAGGACTGGCTGGTTACCACAGAATATTTATTCTACGCTATTTTTTTCACATCAGCCCATAAAAGAACTCAAACATGAATCATGAAATCTAACTAATGGCCTCTTAAGCAAACTACTGTAACATTGTTTGCAAACACAAAACTGTCCATGGGTGACTTCTCTCAGGCCTTTGATTCACACTCTTACATACAGTAGTGTCTGTCTCTTTTCTACAAGAAACTTTCTGATGCACTTTGATCTACTTACCTTCCCAAAGGCAGATGCTCCAGCACAAATGTGGGTATAATTAAATTTTTTATGAGTTTCCACAATCAAGGGAGTCAGCTCCTCTGAGAATAAAAATATATTGCTCAGAATTTACAACTATCTTATTTTCAATCACAAATATACAAAAAAAATTCTTTTGTCAATAGGTAAGAACAACTCTCACCTGCTAGAAATCCCTTGTACACATCATGCTGAGCCACAAGAACTTTTGCAACACCCTGCACTTTGCTGAGTTCTGATGCTACCTATGATTACAAGTGAATTATTATTAGTTTGTGTTATAACAGGCACCACAAACATATAACAAGGGAGTCCCCACTGCAAATAGCTTGCAGCCTATAGATTAGTTAAAACCAGAACCAAAAGTACATGAATTTCAAAATCAGAACAAACCTGAATGGAATAAAATGCACATCTTCTGACTCACAGCATAGTGCCTTATGGGATAATGAAAATGAATTTGTGAATAAGAAACTACGAAGCAAATCAAACTTAAGAAAACTTGCCTCCTGCATGCAGGCCTCCACACTGATCCCAGCATTTCTTACAGCAGCCGATAAAAATCACGCTTGAGGATTATTGCTCAGTTTTCCAATACAATCATCAAGAAACCAATCCTATTTTCTTTTAGGTCAGTCAATATCTACCACACAAACAAATATAAATGTACAACGCTGTTATGATCTTTGTCCAAATTCTAGGAGCAACCCTTTGTTTGCATCTGACTTTTTGCCCACTGATGCGATGTGTATTTTCAATTTATATTTATGCATTTTTTTCCTTTAAATTGGCACAAGTGAAGTTTAAATGATAAAAGGGTTTTACTACAGATCAGAGAGAAGAGGACTGACAGCGAGGTCTGGAGACCACATGCATCGTCCGAGAACCAGCGCAGTTTTACTGAGTTTGATGAGTATCAGTTTACCCTCCAAAATTAACAAAAGGAAATAAAGAAAAACTCCCTAATAGCTGCTGCAGAATATCTGCTTGAGTCACTGGCTCCTAAACAAAATCTCCAAACCTTCACTTTTTATAAAAACTTTTTCCCACCATGACATACAGGCTCCATATATTTAGTATTAAAACAAAAAAAAACATTCACAATCATTTTTCTACTATGCAAGTGCATAGAATAGGAAAAATTAAAGACACACACATCAGGCAATTTTTTTTTTCCTTTTCATTTTCTTGATTTAGATAAATATTTGCTTCATCTCCACCTCAAATACCTGAATAGCTACTGAGGTTTCTTCACCTATTTGTGAATAAGCTGCTCTAAGCATGCCTTCTTCATGAGATACTATGTCTTGCTTTCAAAATAACAGCTCATAAACAGTATGTAAATATTAAGCATAGTTTTTTGTACTTCTGCTGCTCACACAAGACCAAATCATGCAGGAATAAAAATGCCACTAATGTACTAACTACATTTTCTCTAGATTTTGCACATAAAAATTACACTTAAAATACACAGCTAACATACAAGGAACTTTTTTCATACATGAGCTGTGTGATAGTCAAGAAGCACTAATTTCAGAATTTTATGTTGCAAACACACTCTCTACAACTAGTGATTGGTTAGTAAAAGCAACTTGCTCAAAAGCCCAATTTGTCACTGTTGTTTCACTTCTGCTGGTTTCCATTTAAACAAGCACAAGCTTCTTTCCAAATTCTTAGCACTGCAATATTTGTCATTTAAACTTTACAGAGAAATATCTTGTTTTAAAAGTCAATTGTCCTTTAGTCCTATAAAGATTTGCTTGCTCAAGCATGTAACAACCGTTATTGATACTGTCCCCTGTGAAATGAAATCTATATCCGTATTTTCTCTTTAGAAGAGAAGCAGTTCCAAGTGCAGAACTTTTCTGGCAGATTAGCAATTCCTGGCACAGTTTCTCCTCACTACAGATTATTTTTCAGGCTGCCCAAGATGCTGCCAAGTATTGTTTCGCTGCATTCTTCATTTCATTGGTATGAAAATAGCATTTCCTACCTTGTCACAGCTGGTACCAGCGACCAAACAAGAAACTTCCCCTCCCAGGCGCTTTGCCGCAGTGATGGTATTGAGCGTAATGGGCGTGAGAGACTCATTGTTGTGTTCTGCGACGACCAAGGTACTCTGAAACCTCCGGAGCACCGACACCTGCAAAGAAAGGGAGACACAGAGGAGTTGGAAACTTAGCATTTAAGTAAAAACCTGTTCCCTTGAGCATCCAAGGCTTTACAGAAATTCATCAATTATACAAATCGTAAAACACTGCTGTCAAACAAAACAGGCTAATTCTAGATAATTTTTATTAAGTAAAAAGAATACATAAGGGGATACAAAAAAGACAAGACATAAACCCACTTGACTTCAACTTGTCTATAACATGCTGTGTTTAAACTAAAACTCCACAGGAAAATACTGAACAAAACTAAAACATTTTAACACATAACATTCAACTTAACCAAGTACCTTAAAGAGTGAGGATTAGACAAGCAAGAGTAAGACACGAGGAAATCAACAGTTGCAAATATTTACTTGGTTTTCTAGGGTGGCTTTCTGGCAGTGTTTTATTATAAGTTTTAAACAAAATCTAGCTACAGAACTCACTTTTATATTTAGATTTGTATAGAGGCAAAATCTTATACAGTGGTTGGATGACAATTAAACAGCAGGGGCTCACAGCCTGCAAACACACTAGTAGAAATCTTTACAGGCATCAGGTTCATTTTTCCCTCTTTTCCTTTAAAACATTTGAGCACTTAGTCTACCACCACAATTTAATGGTCCTCAAATAATAATTTTTATCAATTCACCATCCATACATAAACTTGAACTTCTAAAACAAAAATGAAAGAAACAAAAAAGATAGAAAAAAAGGCAAAAAACTGCCATGAAACCAAACCAAAATATTCTAAACTCTGAGACTTTCCTCTCTAATATTCAGGTGAATGCGTGAAAAGCATTATTCCTCCAAGACTAATACTAGGGTAGGGAAAACATTTGGGATGGGAACAGGAATATTGTCCCTCAAGTGTTTGTTTACTCTACATAAAGCCTAACTGAAGACTTGAGTTATGATCAGTGTAGGATAGAACACACGGAAAACCAAATAAATTCATTCATATAACCAAGGAACAAATACTAACACAACGCTGAAGACGCATAGCCACACTACTTTTTTAAATGTACATTCCAACCCCATCTTCCCTCATGTCAAACATGCACTTACCTACAACTTCAAATTAAAAAAACTTCAGAAAATACAAGGGGCTAAAATTTGCATCTGGACTTCAACCCCACAAAGCCTACCAACATACTGAATTTCAAACAGAGAAAGCAAATCCCAAGGATTTCCCTGAAGCTAATCACAGTGCACAAATATAAATTCAGAGATAAGTTTTTGCAGAATCTCGATCATAATTTGCCCTTTTGATTAAAACAATACAGATTCTTGTAAAAGTGCTCTACATTTAATCTCTTAGGCTTAAGGCTACTTGCTGTGATTAGGTATTCCCAGCTCCTTTGAAATCAATTGCCAGTAACAAAATATTTATTGCCAATATAGATCAGACATTATATTTTTGATTATGTTTCATACATCATTTGCAATAAAAGTTATGAAATTTTAGTCACCATTTGAAGAATAAGTCCATGCCTTTGTGGCACAAAGCCCACTTCTCCAATGATTTACAGTTGTGTCACGGGGTAAAGTGGACCATGCTCCTGGAAAATCCTCAAGTTTTTCAAATTTCCAAAGGGAGATACATGCATTTTAAACACACAGTTATTTCTGCCAATATTACCATTTTTTTCCCTAAATAAGCACTGCACCACCACCATCATTCTGTCAAACCATTCTAAAATAAGCTGAGAAATAATTGGTTTTTAGCCAAAACGAATACGAGCAATGGATGTTGCTTGAGCAGACTGGCTATTACAGCATTAATTAGGTATTATTTCTAAACTGATAATCTGACATTTTATATTTGTGGGAATATACACAATATGCACACCAGAAGGTCACTTTATGGATGACATTTCTGAACATGAAGACCAGACCCACTTCAAAATAAATTTAAAGTCACATTATATATTATGGGTAAAAATCTTGATGACAAAAGAGATTTCTATGTGAGTCTGAATTCAATATACTAAGACACATTAAATAATTTTTTCAATAAACAAAACCAAACCAAACTGACTTTTGTTTGTTATACTAAAGAATCTGCAGTAAAACCAGAGGGCAATTCATCCAGTCACATGGTTCTGAAAACTAAGAACCTGCAATGAGTCAATGATCAGGACAGGTAGTTATTTTGATGAAGTTACTGTCCAGCTGCACATGTGGGAGAACAGCCCATTACTTCACTGACATCATTTCTGCACTTGGGCAGGATGTCTACTTTGAAGCTTAAATAAAATAGGAAGGTAGAGAATAAACCTAACCAGCTGGCAGCAAGGGAAGAAAACACAAGAAATAAGACACGCAGATCAATCAAACTATCAAAAACTATGCCTTAAGAAGGAACAGCACTCAGTGCTTGTGCCACAGAAGGTTCCTGGTGAAAACCAAGCTCTGGAAAATCAGGCTAACCACAGAAATCACCTCCAGATAAACATCCCACCAACTTGAACAAATTAGTAGCTTCTGCAGCAGGACAACACATCATGACATGCCAGCAACAGGGAGGTAGAACTGGGAAGTTTATTTTCCTCAGGTTTAGGTACAAATCACAGCTAGACACCTATGTTTTCTTTACAGCAGAAACATCTGCACTTCCTCTCCAGTGGAAACTCTGGACAGTGACTCAAGTTTATACCAAACTTAACATTTGTGAATGAAAACCACCCAGAATTTCCCCTTCTCTCCCCAGTATTTACTATAGAGCAAACTTGCCCTCTGACTTCCAGATGTCTAAAAGTTGCTAAGATTAACTCAGATGTGCAGTACTGATCAATTAAGCCACTTGCAAAATAGCCATGGATTCACTGAATTGATTGTCTCAAGTTTCCCCAAAGCATCATTTTACTCCCCACTGAGAAACTCATCAATATTTTCCAACCAGAGCACAAAAAATTTAAGTACAATATCTGGATTTCTAGGCTTCAGACAAAGTAACAGATACTGATCACTGCTACTGTCTCAGCAAAACATTAGCAATCTGGACACATCCAGTACCCGCGCACAGGTAAAGCCAACACCACACACATCCAAGGCACCCACTGAATTCACACAGGTGATCTGCTCTTCGCACAAAGCCACAGCAAACTGAGCATCTGTTGGTCTTTCAGCACACAGACAGGTCACCTGAACAGCACACATGCCCAGCACCTCTTAAATACAGATTTGCTGCTTATATGCTAAGAAACATATGTATCAAGAGCTGGAAAATCCCGGAGGGAAGTGTCGTAAGTCTTTGCTTGCTGCTGGGTGAGATTGGTGTGCAGAATCCATGGCCTCTGCTGGCAACAGGGGAGGATAACTGCCTGTAGCCTGCTCCAAGGACACTCATAAATAACACCAGAATTAGGAAATCAGCTCTAACACATGTGGTAGGCACAGAACACAAGATGAGTCAGCCAAAAAGTCGTTCCAAAAAATGAAGAGATGCAGCAGGTGAATTCTACATGGCCCCATGCTCCAAACATGCATCAATAAGAAACAGGGTGCTAGAAACTTCACCTGGGAAAATGAAGTTTGTCTCCCTTTAGAGGAGCCACTGGAAATTACAGGAACTAAACCAAAACAGACATTCACAAGGCAGAACACCAAATAACTGGACCTACAAAGGTATCTCTAGAGCTGCTTTTCTTAGCTGTAAAGGCAAACTGGCCAGAAACTAAAATTTTAAAACTGCTTAGTAGGAATTCTGTATCTCATGGAGAACCATTAACACTGGGCAAAGTTCCCAAGAAGGAACTCCAGGAACTAGGAATTGGGGTATTACTAAAGATAAGGGCTATGTTCCTAAACAACAAAGCAATGCCTAATTCTAGTAAGAGACAGTCTTGTAGCTGCAGAACTTTTAAACTAAATAAATAAATTTGGTAAACTCAGGGAGAGAAGGGAACTCTAGCAATAAAGCATGTACTTCTAGAACCTCTCTAAAGACTTGGCTACAAAAGAGGTCTAAGAGACAGATCTATAACTCCAGGAAACACTGATTAGAAAAACAACACTAAAGGCACCTGAATTAAAAAGGAACTATAACTGCAGCAAAGAACAGCAATAAAAAAATAAAACCACTTTGCAAAAAGGATTTTGCAATCATAATAAAGACTTAACATTACAAAGGGATTGAAGCAGCAAGAGAAAGATGTAATACACAATAAACTTCCAAATACACCCCCTGCAAACCATTAATAAAAATCAACAAAGCTATTTTTAAATGCAGACAACACTGTGTACTTCAACACAGTGAACTCCCTAAATGGCTTATTCCCACCTCTGCACCAACTTTTTGTGCACTTGCATTCTCACTCCTCCTCAGTAGTCCCATCTTTAAGTTATGCAAAAGTCCAGCTTTCCTTCCTGCTCATACTTTACAGGTTTCTCCCATCCTGTTTTGCCCTAGACTCCACTCACTCTTGAACTATGAGTGTCAGCAGGGCTGAACTTTGCACATTCTAAAAAGTGAAACAAACTGTAAGTTTGTTGTTTCACTTCTCTCACAGACTACATTGTTACACATACATTGAAGATGCACACAATGTTTTACAGGCTTTATTTTATAAAGTTACAAGTTTCAATGTGTATGGCTGAAAACCAAGGAGCTGAACTCACATATCCAGGCCATGAAACTGAATTGTGCAGTGAGCATGAGTAAAGTACTATTTACATAGCAGTACCATATGATTCAGAGATCAAGACCTTTGCTCTACAAAGCCTGCAGCCTAACAACAACTGAGACATGCCCATGATGACAACAGTTAGAATTTTCTGATTAATTCAATCACGTCTGACCTCATCTACCTTTTCTCCTCTTTTAAGCGATTCTTATGACCTTAAACCATTTAGTATATGCATAACTACTATGTTAGAGCTGTACTGAACTGTAATACCTGTAAAAACCTTGGAGAGCTCAAAAAGAAACTTGTGAGATTAAAGTTGTTTACAAGGGCTACTTATACACAGATCTCATAGGTGGGGGTATCTCCTGGTGCATAATAAGACATCGAGCAGATATTCGGGGACATCTCATCAATCATCTACTCTAATTAACCTTGAGTTCACCTAGACCTTGGTAACACAGCCACAATGACACACCGAGCAGCAAATGGCCTCCAAAAGCCCAGCACTCCTCCCAGCTGAGCACTATGAAGGTCAAATTAGAGAAGCAACAGGTGTTTTGCATTAGCCTCATCCACAGGTTGTGATAATTAAGGCAATCACATTTCTGCACAGGTGCGATTGAGAAATGCCGGATTAACCTGCCAATACCATAGAAAGCGTCTCCTTGAGCCACAAACATTTTTCTAAAGAGTTTGCAGTAACAAACTTTAGCAGTCTTTTCCACCTGTTGCTCAGCTTGTCCTGCTCAAGCGTGGATGCGAGCGAGCACTCCCAGAAGTTCAGGACTTCCCTATGCCTACGTTAGCTTTCCACACGGGACAACAGTCCTCGACTCCTGCCTGCTGTGACCGCTGGAAGGGGCTTCTGGAATATCCCGTGTCCCCTCGAAAACTTTATTTTTAACAGAGTGGGAGAGAAGTCCGGCGGAGGAGTCCGACCCCGGCGGAGCGGGGCGCTCACCCCTCAGAGACCCCCCGGACCACCGCTGCCGGGCAGGAGGAGCTCGGCCCCACGCCCCTCCCCGCGCTCCCTTCGCCCCACTGGGCAGGGCCCGCACGGCCGGGGCGGNCACGGCCAGCCCCGCCCCGCTGCCCCATTGGACCGACCGCCGGGCCAATGGGCGGCGGCGGCGGCGCGGGCGGAGAGGAGAGCGCGGAGGGTCCGCGCCCGCTGCCTGCAGAGTCCGCAGCGCCTGCTGAGCCTCGCACGGCCGGCTGTCCTCCCCTCTCTGCCCGGCTGCTTTCCCCCGCTCTGTCCGCTGACGCACGGCTCGGCTGTCTCTCCGAGCCGCCCGCGGACTCCCGCACTGCCGGCTGCGTTCCCCTTCACCGCTGGCTTTGTCCCTCGGCCTGCTGTCCCCCCGCACCACTGTCCCCGTGCACAGCCGCCTGGCCCCCCGCACCGCTGTCGCCCCGTACAGCCGGCTCCGGCCCCCCGCCCGGCTGGCTGTGTCCGCCCGCCCCCTACGCTCTGGGCCGTACCGGTGGGCAAGAGCGAAGTTGTCGCTGCCGTAGGGGGCCCGTCCAGCTCCCGCGGAACATCTCGAGGGGAGCGGACCCCTTCCAGCCCAAAGTGACGTGGTACCAGCGCCAGCCTCCTCCGGCCGCCTTTGCCCGGTTCCCCTCCAGTGCTTCTGCAAAGGGTTAAAGCCTTTAAAGAGAAGGAAACAACAGAAATCAGAGTTATGCCTTCAAATGCCGGTGCTCCTTGCCAGATCCTATCCTAAGCCAACGAAAATGTGTCTCGCAAAGAGAAAGAATGGAAAAATCTTAATTTATGGCTGTGGAGCCAACGGCAGCCTGGGAGACTATGGCCCCCGCCTGTGGCTGCCCATGAGCTGCCAAATCCCCCCCGGCCACACTCCCCACACCACGAGACGCAGCAAGAGCAAAAGAGATAATGTAGGGATGGAGTGCGTGGCACACTGGAAAGGCCAGATACCACCGCGCTTCCAAAATGTCGCGCCCCACCAGTTGTCCAAACCACACCTAAGCTTCAAAGACCAGTCAGGTATCACCAGCCCTGGATGGCATCCTCTCACCAGGACAGATTTCTGGCTGCCTCAGCCACACCCCTGTGCTTAGCCCCAAGCAACATTAGGCAATAGCTCATGAGCTCTGAATAATTTATAGATCTATTTAATTACTATTCTGATTTCCCTGAACCAAGGCAAGACATTTTGTGCCTGCCCCTTACATGGCACCAGGGTGCCCTAGGGACCAGACTAAGACTTGCTGTTTTTCCATACCTCCAGATTGTTTTCTGGGTGGCAAGGAGAGTGATTTAAAAAACAAGGAAGCAAAATATTTCAGGCCAAATTCACTGCTAAAGTGTGTGCTGCGGCTCTCTGAAAACCTGATGTCCTGGAGAAGCTGGCAGGAGCTGCCATACTGGAGCAACTAGTCCTGCCAGCCCAGGAGCCCCAAGCACACATGGATTTGGGATGCTCCAGAATGGAATTCCCATCCCAGAAATCACAAGATAGTGAGCCATTAATGCAGTTTCTTCCTTCCCATCCTGAAGTGGTTTAGAGGGGAAAAAAAACAAACACAACCCCCCCTGAGCAATTATGGCCATTGCACTGTTCCTCCAAGAATCAGCGGTGATCTGCAGCATGTCAGTGATTCGTTCTGCATTACTAAGTTGCTCCATAGGAAAGCAAAAGGCAGATTGATCAAAAAGACTCTTCGACTTTGCCACAGTCTTGGCACAGGATCACCTCTAAAATTTATTCTGCCACATGATTTTCACAACAGATGCCAAAAAGCGCTGCTTTACAGCAAAAGCTAACCAGGTCCAGCAACTCAAGCATCTAAACGGACAATTTACTTCGTCTCAAATCTCAAATGTCTCTAGAATAGAAGAAAAGCAGCTGTCCTGCATATTGCAGCTTCCTGGCCCCAGAGCACTACCTTAACTCCTCAAGCCCCAAAGGACAGCTGTGAAGGGAAGAGCTAAAGGACGTGGCAAACCTCCTTCAGGGCCTGTGCCTGATTATACGGATTAAAGTAGCTCCAGGGCTGCTCTGACTTCTGCCTGGTCTGGCTCCACCCTTCAGTCCCCAAAAAAGGAAGAAAATGAGTGTTTGGAGCTGCCTGTGCATCGCCTGGTCTCTGCAAATGACCAGGTGAAAAAAATGCTTGTTTTTATGAAGATGAGGGGGAAAATGGTTTTGTGGAAGCCACAGTACCCTGAGAGGGGTTTTAAAAGAGGATAAATATTTGATGTGGCTCTTTATCACCAGTTTGAATGATGGTTAAGGTGCAGTGTAACTCTTCAGAGATGTGATGTTTTATACAGTATAGAGATCCCTACCTGCACCCTAGGTAATCCAACAAAAGCAACAACAAAGGCAAAATAAGGATGCAAAGTAAGAACATCCTAGGCATCCTTAATTTGCCCATTATGTCTTTTTAATTGGGATGTTTTACTCATTAAAAGCGTGGCATGTAATTTCATAATCCTATTTTAGGCTCCAAAACTAAGCTTCCAACATGGACATCTCATGCAGATGAAATCTTTACAACAAATGTACACCTAAAAACTCCAAACCACAAAAATAAACAAAGCTATCTCATTCAAGTGTGGGCTTTACTACCTCACACTAAACCAAAAGTGGGCTACTATCAAAATTAACTAATTGCATCATAGCCAAGAATAAATTGATCCTTTCACTGTGTATCTGGCTTCCTAGCACACACATCGTATTTTCATGAGCAGAGTGACACTGCCCCTCTTTAGGTCAGAGTTTGAGGTGTAGCATCACCAATTCAGAGACATGACAGGCCTTTTATTATATTTTCTGTTTATAATTTTGATTCAAATCCTCAGCAACACTTCAGATACACAAATCCTTATTGAAACTGGCTTGATGCGGATTATAGCCTGAATCACAAAGGAAGTCTTTATCACTTATGGCCAGTGTTTTAGGAGCTTATAACTGTAATCAGGTAGGGATTATATCAGCATGATCCATACAAGCTGAACCATGGCAAAAAGCTTTTTTCTATTTGACCTTCCCATGACAACAATAAAAATGGTAAAACATGCAACAAACAGGTGCCACTGAAGGTAGAGTCACTGTCCACTGCAGGCAGAAGTTACTACTTTGTATTTTGAAAGAAAAATTAGTCATTAATTAGTGGAAGCAGATCTTTGTATGGTGCATTGTTATCCAGGATTATTTCATTAGGATCTGCTGACCCAGTTTCTGCATTGGAAAGAGAATTACATTTTTTCACACTATTGGGATTGGGGGAAAGAAAAAATAAGAACTTAGATTATTCAAACTTTTAAAAATATGGTTGCAAACAAGAACAGGTACCTGTATTGGTATCTCTACAGAAGCCAAATGAAACAAGGACCATAAAAAATATGTAATCATGTCTTCCTTAGAATTGGATTTTGGTTCTCTTAAAATACATAATTCCTAATTAAAACATATGGAATCCAGCTAATACAGCCTCGTGACTAAGGGATTTAGTGAAGAGCAGGAATTTTTTTTATTACTGCTATGATGGTCCCCTCTGTCACAGGTCATCCTTAGCTTACTCCTCCTACAATCACCCTGGGGATAGCTGACTCAGATAAATTAAAAGAGCTTCATTTGGGAAGCTTCCTCAACACACGAAAGGATTCGCCTCCTAATCTGTCAAAATCCAATAACGTTAAAGCAACTGCAACCTGCTTACAGCTCAGCAGGACCCCCAAACCGATGGGCAGGACCCGCAGCCCAGCACTGGACCGGTCTAAAACCCACCTTGGAAGCAGCAGCAGGAGAGATCTCTGCTGCTGAAATATTTTATGCCCGAGTGCTGTGAGCTCACAGGCGGCTCAGCCACCCCAGAATGTTGCCGGTCCCCCTGCACTCACCCACACTCACATTGCCCACAGCCATGAGTTGTACACAAAGGAGGGACACGCTCTCTGCCCCTCAACTCACTGGCACAAAAACTCTTCTCAACATGTCTGCCATTGGAGGTCCTTTATAAAGAACACCACCGCGGGTGTGCTTAGTGCTCTGCTCAGGTTGCCTTACAACCCCTCACCTTCATGGCTCAGAGCAGCAGCTGGTCTTTCATGAGGCTTTACAGAAGCCTTTGGAAGGAGACAACGCCACAAGCCCTGCTTACGAAGTGGGGGACAGAGGAAAAAGCTCCCCCAAAGCCACCCCATAGCAGGGACAACCCTTCTAATACTGAGCCTACAAAACCACCACAGGAAGGTATTTTCTCTTTTTTATAAACTTCTCTCTCTTGCCAATAATTTCCATGTGGCAGTCCAGTAACAAGGGAGTCTGGGAGTAACATCACATCACATTTGCTGCATATTCCTAAAGAACAAGATCACCTGAGGACTTCAAGAAACTCTTTCTATCAAGCACACAGGCAAAATGGGACCCTCATAACCTCATGAAAGCAAAGGCTCAGGTTACCTTGGAAGGCAGTTTGTCCTGCCCAGGAGTGATGGTGGTTTGTGTGGAGGACAAGGGAAACCATGCTGGTGAAAAGAGCTCTGCTCCCCTCCCAGTGCAGACACCTGGATGGGGTTTTGTGACCTGCCACTCTCCTGCATGCAGCTTGCCTTGTTGCTAATGGCAGATGTGTGTAAAATCCTCTGACGGGTTGTACCAGCATTATTTTTTAAAGAGATAGCTGGTTTTTTTGCCCATTACACTGCTGGAAAGGAATCCAGATGCCACTGTATTCCAGCTCATGCCAGCCCAAGCCATTCCTGCAGCAGCAGGGACAGTCACTCCAGGGGAACAGCTCTTTCCATGCCCTTAAGGACTTTTCAGGGAAAGTTGCTTTTTCTTTTTTTCTTTCTGTTTCAGCTCAGTCAATAGCACTTTTGTGTAAGCACAGCAGCTGCAGTAGGCCTTGCTTTCAGTGTTTTGGAACCTGGTTGATTTTTGATATTTTTATTGCAGAGCCCATTAGGGAGGAGCACTTTCTGGTGAAGTTACCTGCTGCTTACAGCCCCTGGTGACAAAGGCTAACGCACCTCCTGCTTGCCCTGTCACAAAGTCTAAGATGAAGTCTACAAAGTCTGCAATTTACCCTTTGGCTTTAATCCTGCAGATAATGGCATAACGAGGTCCATTGTCTGGGGGTTGAACCTAAACTATACCCTCAGTTGTCCATTCCAGTGAAAGTAGTTAACAAGCAGGATGCGAGAGCAAGGCAGCCTCTCCTGCACTGGCAGGCGACACCAAGACCAGATGCATCTCTGGGAGACATGACTGAGGTCAACCATAAATTAACAGGCTCACTGTGAGGGAAAAAATAATAATTCTGGGTCCAATTGCATGGTCTGGTATGAAGGAGGCCAGAGGAGATGGGCCAATAAGTCTTTTCTGAACTCATGAACTTTCTGAATCTTTCTTATCCGGAGGGGAAAAATGGCAAGGGCTCCCTTTGCCATGTTACCATGGCTGATTCTTAATCACTAGCAGGGCTGGCAGTAGCTCTTGTGCAACACCACTTTCCCCAGCACTGGGCCCTGTTCCCCTGCAATGCTCCCAACCCCTGCTGGTCTCAGAAGAATTGAGCCCAAAGCTCCACATAGCAATTCAAATGCATCACCAGACATTAGGCCACCGGGTTAACCACTGTTTAATTTCGTCACATTTGTTTGTGAGTTATGTACGTGCCTTTCTTTTGTCAACATCTCCTTTTAGAAAGGATATTGATTTTGTTTTCAAAGGCTTTCGAAAATAAAATGAATGACTACATTCTAAGGAAGAGTCATTTTCTCAACAGCTGTAAATAATTTATTGTTCGCAACCCACCCAGATCAAAAGATACTTCATCAACTGATGTGGCAAAATCTGGTGCAAGCTGCATTTCCATTATCTCAGATCCAATTAACCATTTGGAGCAGACTAAAACATAACTAGATCAATCCAGAATCAGATTAATATCCAATCCATAATCACATTAATCACAATCTGTCCATAATTAGCCATCAGATAATCCCATTGGACAGGAGGTGACATGCAGTATCCCATTATCTCATTAATTAACTATTTTCAGTATCAGACATTGTGCCCAAACACGAGGAAATGTTTTTTAAAAGAAGAATGGATAGGGAATTCTGCTTTTGCTACATCCACCCCATTGAAGCTCCCAGTATCTCAATGTTGGAGTTTTACAACCTTTCTTTGTTTTGCCATATTCTACTAGAACCAAGAGCTGGTTTTTTGAGACACATCATCTTTTTAATAAAATATGAGTATCTTAGGAAGATGGATAAATAAAACATTTGTTTCATGTGAACAAGTTTGTGAAAGAAAGAAAACTCTTCATCAAAGGTTTTGATGGTAACATGATAACAATAGCTTTGCAATGCTAAATCTTACTGCAGATGGTTCCTGTCCTTTTTTGTAATGTAAGTGAAATTGCGTTCCATCTGTTTTAATTTTATAATGGACTTAATCCATGGTTGGCTCTGAAAGAATCAGCATTTACTGCCTTTGCAATCTGCTGCAAACAAAAAAAAATGGTTACTGTTTCCCCCTTCCAGAGGGAACTTGTGTTTCTATTTGGGAGCAAACCCCAGAGTTGCTCTGTAGAGAGCAGAAAGTACCATTAGCTGGCCTCACCCCGTGGCCAGGCAGCCCTTGCCAGCTCTCACACCAAACCCAACCGGAATTGCCCCAAAAGAGATTGGAATCTCTGGACTCTGGGTGGAGGAGAGCAAGGAATAATCAGTGTGGCAGGAGAGATCATATTTGGTTTTGACTAGCAAATGTATCCAGCAGTTCCGAGTTACCTGAACGCAGTCTTCCAGAGGTGCCTCCTGGACTGAATTATTCTATGATTTTATGATGTGCTTTCCCTTACCCTCCCTCAGATGAACCAACAATTAACCTGTTTGCTAAACATGTGGTATTGATCTGGTTCAATGCCTCATGGCATGCCTCATTACCTGTAGTAATTTTAAAGCTTTTTGTACACCACATAGAGGAGGTGTAGGGCTTTCAACATTTCCCTGGCAAGTAATTTTTTTGGCTTTTCTACTAAACTGCCTGTGCAGCACTGCCTACTCTGTTCCTTCCTGCCTGGTTGTGAAGTGAGTCCAGTCCAACCATACCTGCCTGGTGTCAGCACATTGCTGTGTACAGATACAGATGTGACTGCAGCACAGCTTTGCATAGGTTTGGAAAAGTTTGGCTGGCTCAGCTTTGGGAGAGCAGAAAGGATCCTGCCCTCGAGTGGGAAAAAGGTGATGCAACACAGAGCATCCCTGCCAAACTGCTGTATTCTTAGACATGTCTCATTCTCCTATTGCTCTGACATTTTTGCATTTTGTTGTTAACACATGCAGATACTGACTCATCCAGGACTCTCTGAATTCTGGCTCAGGCTGAAGTCACCCTTCTGTATCCTCTTTCTTGCCAGGTGCCCAGGCATGGACCTGTGCTGCCCCATAGCCATGGCAGTGCTGTGGAGGTTCTCATCACCCATCCCTCGGGGTCACCCCAGTTTAAAGAACCAAACAAACTTTTCCAATTGCCTTCCTACCTCTCACTCCCCACCCTGCTCTACCACTGGCAAGCGAGCCACTCTAGCGGCAGGCAGCAGTCAGACCACAACCCCCAGCAGGCGCCACAAAGGCAGGGAACAGGTGGGCTCACCCTGCCCTGAGGATGTCACTGCTACACCGCACCTCTGCACCTTCGCACATGTGGGGGCAGGCAGGGATACCGAAATCCGTTGGTGACATGCGTCCCTGCTGAAGTGGGTACTTCAAATGCCATCCATCCTCCTTTTCCCCGCTGCTATTGTACAAATTTAAAGGTTTGCTTTCAACATTTGGGGTTTTCAAAGGGGGAGCAGGGGCTGTGGTCAGGCTGGGAGAGCGGGTCAAATAGTGAAGCACCTTATCCAAAGGGTCCTCTCCCCCTCCCCAGCTTCTGGGGTTTCATACCTGCAGGGTGCCTGACTCGAAAAAAAGACAAGTGCTTCACCTGGAAAAACCATCCCACCTCCCTCCTCTGAGAGAAATGAGCGCAGTCTGCCCATCCTGAGCCAATATCTAAAGTGACCATGTCCTTCCCAAGCCGTTCAGGTTGGCAAATGCCTGTCAAATTCCATGTGTAAAATTAAAAAAGGTGATTGCATGGAAGAGAAGGACAGGACCAAAGCCCCAAGACAGTGGCAATCTCAATTCCAGCATGTACAAGCTTTCCTGGACCTTATGAGGTACTCATGCTGCTGTGCTGCAAAGTCTTTCTGAATTTAAAACTGAGTCAAAGATCACTGAAGTGCTCTCCCTATTTTTCTGCTACTGCACGGGAACCCCATGGAGACCGGGGGGAAAGAGGGAAGAAAAAAGAACAGAAGGCATAAAAAAGCAACAGGAGATGTTCAGCTGTGGGAAAAGCACGGAATCAGGTGCATGAAAATGAGGTAAAATATTTTTCTCCGCTATTTTCAACTCGTCAAGGGGCTGCTGCCCAGAACGGCCGCCCCGACGATGCCATCGGTTCTGTTCGGGTCCGTTGGGGCGGGTCTCCCGCGCACGGGCCTCAGCAGGGAACTGCTCCGCGGGCGCACAGCGTCGCGCCGCCGTCCGCCGCGCAGCCCCTTCCCGTCTGCCGCGGAGATGCTCCTCTGCGCAGCGCCGGGACTGTCCCGCCGCGCACGCCCGAGGGCACCTGCCAGCGGCACGCCGAAACGCGGGGAAAAGAACAACGAAATAAAATGCAAAAGAGAGGAGAAAGAGAAGGAAGAGGGAAATAAAAGGAGAAAATAATAGGCGAACTAAAAATCAAGGAGAATAACACGGAAAACAGAGGAGGAAAAAAGCTATGATGAATCTCCTCCTCGGGCTGTCGATGCCGCCGTTCCCTGCGCGCAGAGGGCCGAAGCGCACCGCGGCGGGCGGGCGGAGGGTCCCGCGGCCGCCCGGGGCGAAGGGGGAGGAAGAGCTTCTCCCGCGGCGCACGGGGCCGCGCGTCCCGTCCGTGCCGGCGTCGTGCGGCTCCGGGCAGGGTCCCGCGGGGCGTGCGCCCCGCTCCG
>VXAD01012710.1:0-139058 GCA_013399195.1 Dicrurus megarhynchus | reverse complement strand
CGCGCGCCCTCCCCGCCCGTCGCAGAGCCGGTGCCCGGGCGGCCGCCCGCCCCGCGGCCGCCGGCGCACAAGGCGGCGGAGAAGACCACCCGCGTGCGGACGGTGCTGAACGAGAAGCAGCTGCACACGCTGCGGACCTGCTACGCCGCCAACCCGCGCCCCGACGCCCTGATGAAGGAGCAGCTTGTGGAAATGACGGGGCTCAGTCCCCGCGTCATCCGCGTCTGGTTCCAGAACAAGCGCTGCAAGGACAAGAAAAAGTCCATCCTCATGAAGCAGCTCCAGCAGCAGCAGCACAGCGACAAGACGGTGAGCGCCCGCCCTTCCCGCCGGGGAGGGAGATGTGGGTGGGGGGCTCGGGCCCGCGGGCTCGGGCGGCAGTCGCGCTGAATCCCCCTATGCCCGCAGAGCCTGCAGGGCCTCACCGGGACGCCGCTGGTGGCCGGCAGCCCCATCCGCCACGAGAGCGCCGTGCAGGGCAGCGCCGTGGAGGTCCAGACCTACCAGCCGCCCTGGAAGGCGCTCAGCGAGTTCGCCCTGCAGAGCGACCTGGAGCAGCCCGCCGCCTTCCAGCAGCTGGTGAGCCGCGCCGGGCCGTCCGTCGGGCCTCAGGGAGCCGGGCAGATCCCGGCCCGCCGGGTCCGGGAGCTGCGGGAGGGGAACGGGGCAGGGGGCAACCGTGCCGGACCCTCACCGCCGCTGCTCTCCCAGGTCTCCTTCTCCGAGTCCGGCTCCTTGGGCACCTCCTCCGGCAGCGACGTGACCTCGCTGTCCTCCCAGCTCCCCGACACCCCCAACAGCATGGTGCCCAGCCCGGCCGAGACGTGAGGCGGCCCGTCCTCCCGCCGCCGCGGGACCTCCGCATGCCTGCGCTCCCTGCATGAGACACCCGGCCCCGGGCCGCTCCCAGAGCGCCGGACAAACGCCTTTGTTTTTTAATTATTCTTATTTAAAAACAAACAAAAAACATGTTACTGACGGCCAAAAAAAGCACCGGGATCCTCGCTGCCTTCACCAGACCGGAGAGAGAGCCCCCGCCCTGGTTATTTCGTTGTTTTGGGTTTTTTCCCTGCGGATTTCGATGTTTCTTTTCCCCAAAGAAACGCGGATTTCCCCGCCGGAACCCGGCACGGTGACAGGCTGCCTCGCCCGCCGCTTGCGCTGGGGACGGTTTTTCTTCCCTTTTTGAAAGGGAAAAATAAATTTTAAAAAAATCTACAAAAGGGGGAGAAACTCCTCCTGCGTGCGGCCGCGGAGCCGGCCTGGACCTTCCTCCGCGGAGCCTAGCCGTCCAGTCTCATCTCACACCGATGCCTCTCCCGGGCCGCGGCGCCCGGCCCCGCACGATCGCTGGAAAAACGGGAAACGGAAACGAGACTTTTTAACGGGGAAACCAGTACTAATAATGTTAAGTTATCAATGGACGAAGGACGGATTGTTTGCGCCTTTAACGATCAAAAGTAAGTTATTGTTATTTATTGTCAGAGTCAGCGGTTGAATAGTGGGATTAAATATTTTGGACTTAATAAAAAAAACCAAAGAAAAAATGAAAACAAAAATGGATTTAAACGAAAAAACACAAAAAATACCTAAAAAAAGTCGCGGGAGGGCGGCGAAGGGGCACCCTGGGCGCGGAGGGGCGCGGCCGTTCGCATCGGGAGCGGAACAGAGCGGGTCGGGACGGGCACAGCCCCGGCTTCTCCCGCACGGCCTCTCCGTACCGCGCTAATCGGCTTTCAGAACCGGGGCCGCTTATTTATAGCCGGGGAGGCGGAGCGCAGGTTTCCCTTTCGGAGTAGCCCCCAGGCTCGCCCGGGTCCTGCCCGCACCTGCCGCGGTGCGGGCCCGGCTCGCCTTCTCCCTGAGGGTGGCGGGGCTGGGCGGCGGGGGGCTCCCATGGGGCGGCGAGGCGAGGCGAGCCCTCCTCTCCCGCGTGTCCATCCCCCCGACCAGACCCAGGCGGCGACTCCTTATCTGCCTCTGGCATCACCTGGGAGCGCGGCGGGGCCGCTCCAGCTCCCGTGCCCTCCCTCTTACCCGTGCGGGACTGCTCAGAACCAGCTCCCCGCAGGATCGCAGGCCCGGGCAAGCTCAAGCCACGGCGAACGGCGCCCCCGTCCCCATCCCCGGGCACCAGGGGAGCGGGGGAAGAGCCGAGCCCTGCCGGAGCCCTCCGGGCTGCAGGGGATGGGCAGCGCGGCGCCGGGGCGGCTCCCCCACCCCGAGAGGCTGGGGAGCGGGTGTGCAGGGACCGGGCTCCCAGGCGAGCTGCCGTCGGGGCGCACGGAGCGGCCCGGGCTGCGGGGCAGCCTACGCCCGGGGCTGCTCTGCACCGCCGGGACGGGCAATTTCCCGTCTGGGGACAGGTGATCATGGGGATCCTGCCGCCCTCCCAGCCCCCCCGCGAGGCCCCCGCGTTTACCTGGCTCCGTCCGGGTCAGGCTGGGGCTCCGCGCGTTCTCCCGGGGCTGGACTGGTGCGAGGCGCGCGGCCTCGCCTCAGGACCGCCGACGCCTNACGCGCCGCGCTCGCGGCTCAGCTGCGCGCCGCGGAACCTCCGCCGCTCAGAGAACGTCGTGAGGCTTAAACAAGCCTCACTCAAGTCTAACCGAGACGTTAAAAATGCATGAGGTCTAAAAAATCCGTATTAGGTGACGTATCCTCAATCACCCAAAAAATTATAAGCAAACTTTCCCCAGGGCCAGATCTGACGAATTCCCTTGATTTGATTCTGACTCTTGATTAACGAGAACGACATGAGTCTTTTTACCGCTCTTTCTAAGCCGCGTTGCTTATGGTAATTCAAACACACTGACAATTATAATGCAGAAGTCACACAAGACAGAATAAGTTATTTTATTACAAGATATATAGAACATATTTTCTCTATTTGCAACCTTATTTCAGCAGTTCTGCAGTGCAAGTCCCACCACAGGGCAGAAAACACCAAAATCATGACATTGGATACATGAATGAAATAAACTCAAATTATCAAAATTACAAAACAGAACTTGGAAGTATCTACAGTACTTAGGATATAAATAGTGCAAATTATATATCTACAGCGTAAGTATTTAGAGTATCAAAAACGTTTTGGAACAGCGTTTTAAAGAAGGTAGTCAGCAGGAACTGGTCAGTGTGATGATGTTAAGGATTTAAAAACTAAATACAACTCTTATTTTTTCAAGAAGAACTGTCGAGCTTCTTCCCAGGACTGCCGGGGGAATCTGTTGGACAGCTCAAGATAATCTTGAGAACTGAAAAATTTTTCTGTTGAAGACAGAAAATAAAATTACCAAGTTATTCCCTCTTAAGATAAGATAGCAATAAAACAAGAATAATGAATGTGCAGCCAATTTGAGATACTTCAAGTCATTTACTCCCCTCCCCCATCAAAATCTTCTCAGACCATGGGGTGACACTTCTGTGGAGCTCGGGACATCTACACTTGGCTTTAAGAATGGGGGCAGAGGCTCTGATGAGCAAAGGCTTCCATGTTTAAGCTGATCAGGCTCTCTGCCCTATGCAGAGGAACACTGTACATCTTTACACACTTTTATGTTCTTTGACCCACCGGGAACTAGCTCAGCCTCGTTCACCTCTGGGCAGCCTCAGCAGCGTTTTCTGCTCAGCAGTTTTTTTTTCTCCACAAAGGGCTGCAGAAGAGTTGTGCTCCCAACTCCCCAGAGCTCACAGCATGAGTACAAACGCAGCTTTCACTCCTAAGAGTGTGCAGTGACGTGGACAGATTTCACTGTGCACAAGTTTGAGGGTCTGACCCTCCATACAGCACCCAACTATTAAGTTTGTGCCTTCAGGTTTTATTCCCGTCAGTGTTATTATTCCCATTTGTTTTTGGGGACAGCATCCTTCACATTCAAGTGATACAACAGATAAAAACAATCCTGCTTACACTGTTATTAAGTCAACTTTTTTTGCAACTGGGGAACATTTAGAAATCACACTCACATGTCACCACACCTTTGTTTACAAGTTCATCCAGTTTGAATAGTGAAAACAAAAAGCAAGTTTTCCACTTGGATTTTAGATGTTTCTTGAGCAGATTCTCATGCAAACACAACCCTGGAAAGTTAGTGCTGCGGACACTGCACGACGCTGCTTCATACTGAGATGTCTAATGTTGACAGTAAAAATCTCTATAAAGTTACCTTAATTTTATAATTTATTTTTAAACAAAAAGTTTATGCTTTAGACCTAGAACCACTCATCTCCTGGCAAACATCGAGCAAAAATGGTGGTGGATTTCTACTTGTTAAGAGGGAGAAACGACTGTCTGAGTGTCGCATTTTACGCACAATACGGCTACTCAAGACCAGATGCCCATCAGCACTTGAATTTCAGATGTGTTTAGCAAGTAACAGCCATCTCAGCTGAGAATCTTTCAAATGTTTAGCCTAAAAAGGTTGACTGCATTTTAAATAATATTTACCATAACTAAGGGGGAAAAAAAATCATGACTCTTCTGCAAACTGACAAACTTTAAAGGACAATGACAGGACAGTAGTTTAGAGATTTTTGGCTCCCTGGGTGTATTAGCATGGCTGCGTGGCTTCTGCAACCTAAAACTTTTGAAGGCAGCCTTTGTGTCAGCTAATTAAATATGTGCAGGTACAGTATCACATTTTAAGACATGATACCACACAGCATTTAATAAAGACTAACAGTCTGAATCCCTGATACGACGAGCAGCAGACTGGAAGACACGTATGTATAAATCAGGATGTAAGCTGGGGAGCCCATTCCCAAACTGTAAAATTGTGCTGCAATTTACTGTATTTCTTTTCAGCAATGCAGATTCAAAAAACTGTAATCACAGTATCTACACATT
The DNA here is from genome assembly GCA_013399195.1 of Dicrurus megarhynchus. Lineage (NCBI taxonomy): Eukaryota > Metazoa > Chordata > Aves > Passeriformes > Dicruridae > Dicrurus > Dicrurus megarhynchus. Next base: position 134,209 of record VXAD01012710.1, on the reverse strand, counting down.
TTGTTACCCAACTGCTACTCTGCTACACTGCAGTGAACGTACCCCTCTGCTGAGATAACTGACTTTCCATTTGGCCTGAGCTCTGTGCAAAATCCTGTGGGGGAAAACAAACAAAAAAAAGACATCAGGTTTTCAGATCTTATATCTGAGGAATTAAACCAACATTTTTAAGTCTTCACAGTCACTCAAAAATACTAACACTTTATGTAGTCTGTAAATTAACAAACTCTGGCTTCTTTGCTACATATTATAACAGAACGCTGCCAGCACTTAAATTCTGTAATTTATAGTGGATTTTTACACATTTATTTAGACCTGTTTTCAAAAAATAGATTTTTAGTACACAACAGAGAATCCAAGGTTTTAATGTCTTCTTAGGAAATAATTATTGTGATTTTTATTTACCATAGCCGTGTTTCTGTAAAACAAAGGGTGTTTCAGATTTTTGCTCCCGACTCCTAATACACTCTTATAAATTTGATGAATGATCCCAATTTCAACGGCCGTGCTTCCCAGCGACCTGGGAGCTGGAGGTGCTGATCTGCTGGGAGAATGCGGAGTTGCCGCCCAGCACTGCTGCCCCTGGCAGCCAGCTGTGCCCCCAGCTGTGCCCCCAGCTGTGCCCCCAGCTGTGGGGGGCTGGCGTGAGCACCCGGGGCACTGCGCAATCCCGGCCGCTGTCGGATGTCGGGATGCGGCATCCTCGGAGCCAGCACGGACACTGACCTCGCCCGGAACCAGCCAGCTCCCCACCACAGATCCTACGTTTTGCTGGAGTACCCAGCCAGCAGAATACTGAAGAAGGTATTATCAGAGATAAGATACAACACAGCAAATCGTGGATACTCCTGAATATTTCTACTTATTTCTACACGTCTCAAAACAGAAGTAACAAAAATAAACCGGCTGATGCAAACTTGAGATGATGGAAATACATCTATCGGTAGGGAGGTCGCTGTAAAATGCAGCAATGCTGTTCCTTTGATTTTCGCTGCACACATTTGTCACACTGTATTTAAGTGTTATATTCGTACACACCACCAAACTTTTACGTAAACAGGACTTCTTTTTGCGTTCCCTGGCAAAGGAAGAATCTCATTTTCTAATCTCGGGGCAACATTTTACAGTCTTTCCCAAACCTTCTACTGAAGCAAATGAGAGATTTGCTCCACAAACAGCAGCGAGTTGAAATAAAAGTAGAGAGGCAAGTCCCTTCTGTGTGTGCGGGATCTCAGCATTCCTTGCATCCTGCCAGAACTGCTCTCCGTGTATGCGTGTGCAACATCCGGGATTAGACTTTAAAATGGGCAAAATACTGAAGGACCAGTGAAGTCAGCAGTGACAGGACACTTTACAGCACACACAACTCTTCCATATTTTAATAGAACACCTTTTTTTAAAAGCCTGCAGGAATAGTACATGCACTTGCCATCTGGGATATAATTCTAACTGGAAATCAAATTAGTAACATTGACCCTTATAAATATGCTTATGCTTTACTGTAGCTACTGGGGATTTTAGTGCCATTCCATCTCTTATAGAACAGAAATCCAGGTAAACAACCTTAATTATTCATATAGGGAACATTTTCCTCCACTCTCATGTTTTTTAGCTGAAAAAAAACAGAACTAAACTTGCTGTACTTACTAATAATGCATAATTTTTTTTTTTTCCCACCCCAACTTCTACACTAAAATCTGTAGTTTCACTATAAGAAAGTCAGAAAAGATGAATAATAGCTGTGTATTTAACCAGAAGTTCATTACTATATGGCAAATATTTTAATACTAAGTTCTTTTAAAAAAACTGCTATGCAATTATTTTAGTATTAAAAGGATAAAAAGTAGTTGCACTCAGAAGTTTGATGTTATGCAAAGACTTTTAGTAAATATTTAGTTCTTGTACTTTCTCTCTCAAATGCATGTAGCCTATTCTCGGACTAGCTGTAAAGCATTAAGGGAAAAGAGTTTGACTAACATTTCTTTATCAATAACAGTAACTTTCAGGTGACTGATACAGGGTTACAGACTCCCAAAAGTGTATTATTTTTAATAGTAGAGTGTTTATGAAAACTGCATTTATTCATTGGAAACAGTCAATAAAATGCATTAAAACCATGAGGCACGCAAAAAATCTGATAGATAAAACAGCATATAACTTCAGACAAAGGGAAGAAAAATACTGCAAATCCTTATTCAAAACAGTATTTGTAATGACCTTGGTGGCTTACTGTCAAAAATAAAGATTGCAAGATTAGACTGGTAACATATGTTTTGTGTATTTTCTGCATAAAATATATACACTTACCCAGTTCTCTGTAAATCTATGGTACACAGTATACAACTGTACATTTGTATGTAAACACATTAATATAGCCATTTCAGATACACTGTAAGTGCAGGAATTTTTGAAAAAATAAATATTTTAAGATCTACATCGAATCTTCCCAGTACATCCAGTAACTTTAATAAAAACAGGATTCTGCACAGACAGTGAGAACCTGAACTACTCGGTAACCTTTTAGTGTGATAAGATACCTCAAGTACAGGCGGAATCTGTGGTTTGAGAAGAGCTGCAGAGAATGTGAAACTACTTCAGTGCTGTTTGCTTGTTTTATTTACGTTAACGATCCCCACACTGAGAGCAAAGGCGAGCAGAGCCCTGGCAGTGCCCCTGCGCCTGCCACAGCACTGCAGCAGTACCTGGATGAAGGTGGCGAGTAAAACACAGCTCATCTCCTGCTCCAGGATGATCTTGTTCTGAGGGTTATTGTAACAAGCAGCTATCAGCGAAGGGAAGAGCACTTTAATTAAACGAGGATCACTGAAATACTGGAAAGGCAACTGGCAGAGTTTTTGCAGCACCGTGGGGTGACGGCCAGATTGTACAATGATCTGAAAATACAAACAGAACGAAATTAAACCACGTGATCTATCTGCTCTTCTCTTCCTCTTAACCACCAAGGGTGCTGAAGTCATGCTAAAAAAATGAGCACGGATGAGAAGTAAGTACTAAAAATAAAGCCTCTAATATTTAGTTCAAATAACTTCTGTTTCAGTGTGCAAGTACTATTTTTACTGCGGAGTAACATAAAAAATATACAGCTCTGAAAGTTCTTTTTTCTGTATCACCCAAAAAGACAGCAAATAAGCAAGGGATTAATTTACAGATTACAAGAAAATAGATAATTTAATACCTTAATTCAAAAGACAAAGAATTATAGCACAGGGACTATTCTAAGTTAGAGCTATGAAACACAAAACCCCAGCGCCTGCCATTTAAACACACTAAGCAAGGGGGAAAAAAATCCAGAAAGAAATCACCAGGATTTTAAAAACCCTCTCAAAGCCCGACCATCCTTTCCTCAAGCTGGCAGTTCAAGAGGACTGTGTTTCATGGGAGATGTCTGCCACGCATTCTCAGGCACCAAAAAGAAAAGGGGATTGTGAGCTGCCCAGAGAGGAGTTTCTGTAAGGAGAGACTCGGAGAGATCCTCCCATCTGTATTTCTTATCTCAGTTTCTATCAGTGCCATTGGCTCTAAAAGGAGAATTGTTTAGATAAATGGGACTGTTGTCATGAAGAAGGCTAAGTTTACAACTGTATACATCTGAAGAAATAAGGGCAATGCTATCACTGCTCTCCTACAAAGGAACCTTTCCAATTCACTTGATATTCTTATAAAATCTTTGCGATAAACTAAAAAATGCCCAAATCGGATCTGTTCCAAGGAACCTTGATTAGACAATTACAATATGAAAGAGCTGTTTGACCCAAAGTTGGCTTTTTGGCATAGGAGGAAGCTTCTATAAGGTTGGAACACTGTAAAACTGAGGGTCACGACTGTAAATTGTACTTGGAAAAACACAATTTTACAGGTACGCACCCAGACAAGACTACATTCAAATTAAAACCAGAAGGACAGAAAGAAGCAGTTGAGACTACAGGAACATAAATTACAGGGATTTACAAGTTTTCAAAGCACTTTTAACAATACCTTCAGAGCACACACTAAGTTGATAATGCAGTTCAGTTTAAAAACAAGATGAACAAAGTAATAGTTTGCATTTTTTTCAGTTCACCAGTCAAAAAAGACATTAAAAACCTTTCAAAATACTGGTAACAATGTCTTAATGCCCTTAAAGACAGGAGGAATTTTAAAAAGACAGCCAAAAAAGTGACAATTATGCATACACTCAGACACTGTTTTGAGGAAAATATCACTGAAACATTTGAATGATTCTAAACTCTCAGCTCCCACCCTGTAAGCAAGAGGTGCCCTCCAAATTTGGGAGTACATTGAAATTTTAAATTAACCAGAATGGTTATTATACTGTTCTATTTTTCTGTGGTAAATTCTACAATCATATTTGAAGTCAATCATAATTGTACTAAAATAACTACAACTGGCATTTCTGATCCAGGACAGAACAAGAGAACTCTTGATTTCTTTTTAATGGCCACCATACCCTTGATGAACACGCAGAGGCAAAGAAGTTTTTGGGACTTTTCATTTTTCATTTTGCAGTTCACTTCCTTTACCTGTCCTAAAAATGCCATAGATAATTAGTGAAGTCCTGCCAAACTCACGGTGCACATACCCAAACAGCTTCCACGGAATTATTATTTCATTATCTTTTTCTTTTCAACAATTTTACTACTATGATGTTATCAACATTAAAGATAGGAAGGTATATACAGGGGTTGCCGACTGTTTTAATCTGGTATTTATCACATGTGGAATCAATTTAATGATTTCAGCTCATTGTACTAATGCAGCTACTAAACCTGATACACTGTATTATGTACTCTGAAGAAAAAAAACCATGAGTCACCCCTTACTGGAAAAAAACCCAATCAAATAAACCTGCAGCAGAGCACATATTCCTTGTTTCACTGTCAATGGGTGGAGAAAGTGAAGGCCAGCGCTTGACTTAGCAGATGAACAACAAAGAAAACAAATGAAAACCTTGCACTTCTCTTTCTTGAATTTTTTTTTTTTCCTTTTAGTCACTTGGCTTAATAATCCCAGGGAGTTTTGCAGGCTGGAATATGGAATATTCATTTTATAAACTGCTCTCCTACAAGATACAAACTCCTTACTGAAATGCAGCTTGCCTCTCCTCCTGCCACATACTGGGATCCAGATGCATTTACCTAGAATTAGCTTTTCTTGTTACTCTCTCTAGCCTGCAAGTCAGATATGCCTGTCAAATGTAACAAGATCCTAATTAAATCACTGCATTTCTGTACAGCCAAGTATTTAAGCACCTGCTTAACTTCAGCTATGTGCCTATGTTTCATTCATATTTGCTTGTGGTTTTCTTTTTCTGAACTGAGACCTATCAAATTAGTCCGAGCTACTTCTTTTTTTTTTTTTTTTAATCCAGAGCAGGCAATTCACATTAATGTTTTCTTTATTTCCTTTTAAAATGTCGCTTATTCTCAAAATTTATAGATATTCATACAACTTTATTGGTTTTGCCTGTGCTTAGCTGGAATAAATTCCAGCTTAACTTAGCTTATTTATGGCCCAACAATCCTCTGAAGACTCCAACAACGCACAGGTAGGAGACACAGCAAATAGGTTTCTGAAATGCTATTTCATGAAGAATCAAGGAAGCTTCCCTTTGTGCCACCAGCCAAACTCCAGGCCCTGATCCACTTTGGAGGTGCAGCCCCTGTTACAGAGCGTGACGAGAGCTCAGGTTTAGCACACCAGGAAAGCACTGGCCAACGCTGCTCTCAATGTAAAAGCCTGCTGAGAAGGAGAGGCTAAAGCAACTCAAATCCTCACCTTTAGGACTACAATCCTCCCTGGCTGGTGTCTGTCTGCATTTCCAGGTCTCCCATACCACGCACGCTGTGCCTGCTGCATCCACAGCTGACTGTCCGGCACCATGAGTGATGTGGTGACCTGTGGGAACTTTTCACTGAGCAACACCTTTCAAGGTTGCCTATCAGTTATCTTCTGTCACTTCCACCAGTTTATAGGTCCTGCTAATTTGCTTAATCTCCAATAGCTGGCAGGTCAGGCTCTCTCCTCTGCCCTACCAGCAATCCATGCTCCCGTGTGACTCTTGGGGAAGTGCACTCTGCTCTCACAAAGTGCAATAATCATCCCCATCCGCTGTACTGGTATTTCTGAAGTTTATCACTTAAGAAAGCATCATTCATGATTCCTGAAGTCTCTAGATGGAATCCATGTTCTCCTCACGTTTACTCGGGCCAATATTCACTATGAAGTGTATTGCTTGGCCATTTGCTGCAGTTCTTGCTGTGAAAGCCTGAAGCAGTATAAAAGTCAGTCTTTCAAAACAGACTCCGATGACAAAAGCCAGCAATATGCCACACAGCACTTGAGCAATAAAATAGGACAATCAATCAAAAAAATTAAAAGCTCCATGTGGTATGAAACAGTAATAAAGTTGTGAGGGGAACTCATCATTCCGCTGGGAGATAAGGCTTCCCCTGTCACTTAGGTAGGGTGTCTGGCTCCAGACCTGAGGCGACTGCTGGAAGGATATTCCATGCTGGATACTCAGTTCTTCCTTGTATGCCTCCCAGGACAGCAGCAGCAGCCTTCCTCTCCTGCACTGCTTCCTGGCACCTCGCACAGGAGAACTTCCCAGGACTGAATGCCTTTTCTAGGGAACTAATAGACCATATGAACCCAAAAATTCGGGTGTGATTTTCCCCTGGGTAGCAAAGGGGAACGCTGCAGCTCATTTCATTTTTCAGTGAGCTCCAAGGGCCCCAAAATAATGTTCTGATGGTCCTGCAGGAATGAGAACCATAAAAGTGCAGCTCCTCTCCTTCCTTGCAGGGAGATAATGAGTAGCACACACAGGGGCAACCTTTGCCTGAGAACTAGCAAGGGAAAGATGTTTTGCTGAACACCTCCTAATTCTATTTACATACTGCATATACACATATTTGTACTTCACTTAATCTTTCTCTGTATTCCTTTTACCAATGAAAACTACCATTACTTTAAAATCAATGTATATGTGTTTTTGTCAAAGGAGGGTAAAAAATCCTCATAACTAATAGGATCCAGAACTTTGGAATGGTACAGCAATGACACAGAATGTCTCAGCAGTTACATGTCAAATCAGATGTAAAATCTTACCAATTCAACAGTTAATTTTACAGAAGACTAAAAGAAGAATCCTCTTGTCTTTGAAACTATATTTTCATAATCAGGAGTGTACAAACACCTTTTAATAAACAGGATTTTCATTGATGAAGCTAAAATATCAGTCAGAAAGTTGAAGAATGACTGTATGTAAAATACTGAACAAATATTAGTTAAATTAATGTGAATTGATAATTCATATATTCATATCATTCATATATTCATATGTTCTAAATAGACATGGAATGGAGATGCATGCTAGTAATTTATCAAGAACTAGCAGTTCAATTAAATTACCCTGTGAAGATTTATTATGGAGTAGCATTTTTGGTGACAACCTGAGTTTCTTTTTCCAAGTTGTAACTGCATTCAAAAACCAGGAACTAATTGAATTTAAAACTCTGCTTGCAATCTTCCAAAGATTTAAAGAAGATTATGATCCTAGATTGGTTTCCAATGGTTCTATGCATGTATGTTAAATGTTGTCAGATATTTTATTACAGATAACAAAATAAATGGTACAGTGTCAAACCAAGAACTTTTTCACTGCTTGTGTACTACCCAAGGTTAGTCCAGGATTACTGCAGACTGCAAGTGCTGATTTTTAGAGCAGTATTTAGTCTAGTTCTACTGGTGGATTTAGGTTTTCTTGCTTCACTTGGACATTTGCAGCTCTGTAAAGACATCATTCATGTCATGTTATTTCTGTCAATATATACAATAAAACCACTGGAATTATCTTTTAAAGAAGCTAATTCGTTTTCTAGTCAGGTAGGAGAGTAAGCCAGCAGCAAACTTGTCTGTGCAAGGGCAAAATAAAGAACTGAGAAGTGATTCACTTTGGGAAGAAACTTTGCTCCCAAAGGCATAGCTGGCACCAGTGGCACTGCTGGGGCACACCAGAGCTGCAGGGGCAGGGGCATGGCCAAAGCACAAGGTGCAGACAAGAGGCAGCAACTGAGCTGCCATCCCTGGCAGTGCCTCCCAGCAGCAGAGCGATGGCACCCCCATTTCCAGGGAGGCAATGGAAACTACAGGTGCTTTCTGCAGCCCATCAGTTCCTTTCATCCACAGAAGACAGGGAAAATGGACAGCAGAGAAAGGAAAATTATTGCCAAGGAGAGAACTGAAATCTGTAGGCACAAACCCAAATGTCAGGTTTTGAACAAAACCTTACAAGTCATCCAAGTGCACTGCTCTTGTGTGACTAACCCTGCATGGAAATGTCATGTTCTTAGCAGTCTATAGCCAGGCTGATGGTTTTTGTTAATTTTGACCAAATATTAGGAGTTGTAGCTCTTCTATCAAGTGAAAACTGAGACAAAGTTATACTAATGTGGATACAGAAAAATGCAGTTGGAAACTTCAGAACCTCCTGAAGCAAAACCTTCTTTGGCTCTTGGCAGTGAAATGGTGTGTTCCACAGGTACTTAGAAACAAATACAGTGCTTATCACTGGGAGCTGAATTAACTTTCTAGAAAAACATCCTTCCCAACAGAATTTCCTTTTATTTTTACGAAACGAAGCATTAAAATGTGCCTTCCTACTTGCCTGTGCTCTTCTGCTATAATGTAGTTCACGTTCAGATGCAGTGCACTTAGAACAACTCAGCCTAAAAGGTTAATGGTTCTCTGAGGGCCACTCCTGCCTTCTCTGCTATCTCAGATGACCTGTGCTTCCGAACTTCAACATGGCCATTATAAACATCAGGATCTTAAAATGGTAGTTGGTATGGGAACTACTAATGTTTCTTTTCCATGTATTTATCATTTATATAAATGTCAATTCTAATTTGTACTAACAACTAGTAACTTCATTGAACAGGAACTGTGCATCTAATTTCTGTAAAAGTATTCCATCAAACAGTTAAATCCCTTTGTTTGATGTCAGGTTATTTACAACTTTGTAAAAGAAATAAGTCTTTATATTAGTAGTCCAGAGTTTCTCTTCAAAGTTAGATCTGCATTATTTCTTTGCTTCTATATAAACAGATCTCATACTGCTAGTATTTAATCAGCAGAATATGTCACCACTTAGACTCTTCTTCTGTTTTAAGGTCAAGCTCTTTTCTTTCCATTTTGCAAACTCCACTATTGGCAAAGCTCTGAGCAAAGAATGTTCTAAATTCCTCCTAGCATTTCTCAGGAATCAGAGCACCATTTCCGTGCACAAAGAAAGTTCCAGAATGCTACATTCAAATTTAAAAATAAGAATTTTGGCTATTTGAAAAATTCCAGTGTTTATTTTCTTAGCATCACATCTAAGCTTTCAGAGAGACGATAAGGGAGTTCAGGAATAACATCAGTCTTCCTATAAACCCCATTCTAAGCATTGTCCTTTTAGAGCTCTATGGTTTAAGCAGATTTAGGGGTGCTCTGTGTATAAATCACAGAAAAAAATTCTCTCATCAGTTTTTGTGTAATCATCCTAAGACAGATGAAGATTTAAGATAGGACAAGGGCCAACTACCAGGACAGTGATGCACTGAAAATGTAAAAATGTTTATCAAAAGTGATGCTAGTGGAAAATCTAGCAAAAGAAGTTCATTATCCAAAGCCTTTGAAAAAATGCAGCCCAAAATGACAACTAACAAGTCACCTTAGTTATAAAACAACAAATGAAGTTTATGCAAGATTATAGGATTCATATGTAAGATTATAAGAGTAAATTCAGCAATAAATAAATAATGTTAAATGGATATTGTAAAAGATAAACTTCATCACAATGTGGTAAAAGGAAAATGGAAACCATTCCAATGTGCATTGAGGTTACTTGTGAATTTAATACATGTCCAAGCTACAGGATAAAATAGTAATCTAGTATCTCACCTAGAAAAGGTATTAAGGAAAAGCGTAATTTCAGAACTGACAGTATTTGAGCTTTTATTAACACAAAAATAAACATTTAAATGTGTGGTTGTTCTCACGCTTTGTGTTAATCACATACTTAAGGACCTTGTTAAACCAAAGGGTATCACTGCTTTCTAGAAAATTCTGAGCTTCACTGTTTCCACAATAATGTAACAGAAGATTCATATGTTTAAGTGTTGGCCTAATAATTTTTAATCAGAAAATATTATTATAGATCAAATGTATGAAAAATACATATATTCTGTCAGATAAAATAAAAAACCCCATCAGGACCCATCTCAAATCCTCAGGTATTATTCTGAGCCCTGAAGGGATTAGAATTAGCCTTTGTAGCCCTGCACTGTTTTTGAAGAATCATCTTCACACTTAGTATCTTCAACTCGATGATGAACCGCTTACAAATTCAAGTTGCTGCTTTGGGCACGATTCTCCAGACATTTAAACAGAACGAAACCCAATTGATCTGAACGAAGATGATTTAAAGGGTAGAGAAGAAACAGGACCAGCCAACAGAAGTTTAAGCTGACTGTTGGCTGAGGTTTCCACCAGCATCCTTGGAAACAAAGCTAGTTTGGGTCAAAATCCCCAGAAGGTGTGAATAATTCAAACGTTACAGTCTAAAACACATAAAATCTTTTTGTGTGTCTCAGAGCATTTTCCCTCTTCAAAAGCAAACGTTTTCTGTCACATTCTGAAACCCTACTCACAAGTAAGCTATATAGTCTTGGAATTATTATTCCTAGCACGTTTTGTCTTATGGCTTCCACAAGAAATGTAAAGGGTTTGTCCAAGTATCTAATCATCAGCTAAAAAGCTTGTGAAACACTGAGCCACTGGACATATTACAGAGCTGGCTGAGACAAAGCTTCAAACAGAGAGCAAGAAAATGGGCTTTTCTGCCACGAAAAATGAGCTACAATTTACCCTTTATTAAGGGGAGAGGAAGACGAGCAACATTTTCCATAGTACTTCAATAATGCATTTTGTACTTTATGTTTCAGTATCGCTTCAATCAAGTGTGACTTGAGCTGAACACGACACAACGGGTTTGGGAGACTTCTCTGGGCCTCTTGCAGGCTCCCACCCTCAGAGCATCATCCAAGGGCTCAGAAGAACTGTCAACTGCTGGGAACACAGAGCAGGCCGACGCTCCCTCTGCATGGGGCCGGCCACGTCGGGGACAGCCACCGCGGCTCTGCAGAGCCTTGGAAAACTGAGAGTTTATGGGAGAAGCACAGGGAGTTCCCTCACACATGAGGCGAGACAGACAATAGCTCACAAGGCTGATTAAATATTTGCAGGCTTTAGACTTTGTTTTAAGTTTCTGTGTGAAAAGCAGTTCCCATGCAAAGGGGCGAGCGCCAGGCTGGGTGGGAGCGGGCAGGAGGACGGTGTTGTGCAAGCTCCTGCCTCCGTCCAAACCCAGGGCGGCCCAGGCCCAGGTCTGAGCTGGGAACAAACTGCTTATTAAGCAGGATTATGCCAAACTCTGTGGTGTTTTCGATGTGGACGAAGTTCCACTGGGGATTAAGCTGAGACCCAGAACTCCTTTTATCCTGACCCAGGAGTAAGATTAGAACGCCTCTCTGGAGGCAGCATCAGCCGACTGCTCCCTCTCTTCCTCTCTAAGCCTCAGCCATGGACTGTATTTGAAGGCTGTTTAAAGTACTGGCTTTTATGACATTGGGAGGTAAGTTTATTCTTTTGTGTTTACAGTTTGAGAGGAAGACAATAAGATAAATCCAAATGCATTATTTTCTCACACTAATTCCTATACACTCTCTCTTCTCCTCCCCACAGGAATCAGCCAGTCATCATGAACTGAAACTAAATGCACTTTACTTCATGCTAAGTCTTTGCTCATATTAAATTACCTTCCCCACATCCTCTCAAAAAACCAAAAAAATCCAGGATGCATTTTGGAATGTTAGAAATACAATTAAGATGTGACACATGAAATGTGCGGTCCCAAATGCTTCTGACATACTTGATTTGCTTTGTCATACATCATTCTTAAAAAGAAGAAGTTCATCAGGAAGCTCAAACAACAACAAAGGTGTCTGACAAATTATCTAAAAGGCATCCCCACTTTTCCCTGACTGCCCAGACAGGAATGCCATCTTTCCTGAAGACATTGGTTCACTTAAGTGAATTTATGTGGTCTGAGGATGTAAGGCTGCGAGAGCCAAAGCATACATTACAGAGCTGCCTCAACGTGCTCCGCTTTAACTCGGGCAGTTTAATCCTTAGGGGATTTTTGTTCATGAGCTGAAGTGCTTCTAAATGGGAGTCAAGACTACAACTTCCCATGAACCACTCACTTGCCAAAATCAGCTATTCCACAAAATTTACCAGGCATATTTTTTGCTCAAACATATAAAGCTTTAAAACACCAGGGTGTGGGGTTCTTTGTTAAAGGTTTAAAGAAAAAACCCCATAACCTCAATATGAAATCAATACCCCTAAAAATCCCTGTTTTGAGAAGAAACTAACAAAATCAGAAGTAATTTCAGATACTATTTACTTACAGACAGGGATGTTAACAGCATGGTAACTACTAATTCCTGCCTCTTTACTCTTGTGCTGTATTTTCATAAACTCCACCTACCAGACCAAAATTGTTCCAGTCCCTCCACAGCCCCAAAAGCAACATAAACTATGAAAGTTTATCGATGGCCTCTAGTAAACAACCCATATGGAAACTCTACATATTTTTAGAACTTGCAAGTCTTCCTGTTGACTTCTGATTTTCACAATTTTTCCATTTTAGAAGTATTTTCTTCCTTCCCACTAACACTAAAGAAAACTGGCCACATACTGAAACTCAATAGGCACTAACTCTGTCAAAAGCACAAAATCATTTCCCTACAGAAGGCCACTTTTAGTCTAAAGTCACTTTGGAAGTGTCCCTTGCAGGCCAGCAGTACCACAGCTAGGATGTGTCACATACAGATACATCTGTGATACACACTGTGAGATACAGTGTCCTGCTACTTTATGACACAAGTAAGACCTACTACACGAAAGAAAATCTTAAAAAAATACTATAAGCCAATCATTGAACAAAAAAGGGAAAATAATCTTGAGATGAAGCCTTTCTCAGGGGGTAACTACCACGCTTTGGGTGCTGTGAGTGAGCCTGAAATTTTAAGATCCTTTCAGATATGTGCCCACCATACAATATTTCAATTTCTTTACACACTGCATTTTTACCTGTGATACTGCTGTGTGACATTTTACATATTTAACATGGGAGAAATTCCCTCCCAAAATATCCTGTAATCTTACTGCTCCTTACTCTTTTACCCGGAGCTAGCTGGGATGACTGAAACATGTTTTGCAACAAATTTTCCACACCTACATGGCAAGAAGAAATGTCTAGTAGGTGACTGGTACTATTAAATCTAATTCCATGTGCTTCTATTTTCAACATATGGATTATTAGATATTAACATTTCAATTCTTTTTGAGTTTATAATAACATACCTTGTTAAGGACGCAAATGTCTGGGGATAGAAGGTTTGGACAGAGAAATAAGTTAGACTTACACAGCTGGAAGACTTTTGGGAATGAAATTGTTCCTTCGAGGACACATAGTGCATATGCAAATTTTTAAAGAACTTCTGAGAGAACTTTAAACTTCCAGCTACAAGCCCTAATTTTATAACAAGGCTCTGAAAATCTGCACACACTTTTTCTAACTCTTTCAACAGTGATTTTGTTTTGCAATCTAGCAATGGTATCTTCTAGAACAATACAGTTTGTATCTTACAAATCCTTAAAATTAGTGGGATTCTTCTAGAGCACTCTACATACAGTGTGTACCAAAGACTGGGAGAACAAAAGTTGGTTTTATTTAAATAAAGGCAGAGCAATGCAAATGAACAATGCAACTACTTTTGGAGCCTGTCAGCAAGATCCTGAATCTGAGGATCTGATTTGTGAGGACCTTTCAGATGAAAAATATTCCCTAACTGCAATGAATATGGAAATATTTCTATTCCCAATACAGCAATGTGAAAGAAACCAAATCATCTGTCACCCCTGTTAATTTAATTACAGGACCACATTCAATTATCCAATATAATATGCAAATAAGGTGAGTTGACAGCACATGCTAATTATATTCATTATACTAATTAAATCAAACAATGAAAGGGAATAAAAATGTAATGAAATAGAAGGATATTTTTAATTAACAAGAACATTTTAATTAGAAACTGTAATTCTACAGTCTGATATAGTAGGGTTGGCTATTGAAAGATTGGACATTATTTTCATTACACAGTTTAGCTTCTCATGTCTATTCTTGGTATCATGGGACCTGCTTTTGTATGGCAGTAGATTAAATGGTGGCCAGAAAAAGAGAATCCCTTTTCCTTGCTCGTACTTCCTGAGGAGCAGATGCCTAATAAAGCTGAGCTGGTCTGTGAAGCAGGGGCTGTCTGGCTCTGTAGTAAACACAAGTTCACGTGCCGATACAAAACAGACAGGGCAGCTCAGGCCTCACGGCTGGCGTTGGAGCATTTCACATATTAAAGAAACACTCCTTGCTTTTTGAAATTTTCACTTTCATAACTGATTTATTTCTTCAGTGACAGCAGCTGCCCTGGAAAAGCTTTGTGAACGTTAAAAAAGAAATAGGAACGAAGGAAAGGAATATTACTAATATATTATATGTGGGCAGAGTCAGCAAAATCACAGTCTTTTTAAAATAAACAGAGCAAGCACTATCAAAACACTCAGGAATGTGCTCCTTAGGAATCCATTGTCCTCACTGCTCCTCGACAGAATCACTTGGGCTTGGACCAAGAGCCAGGCGTGGTGGAAACACCAAGTGGGAGCCCAGGCAGTGCCTCTGCGTGTGGGACCCACCGTGAGGGCCCCTCTGCTTCAGGGCTTCTGGAAGCTGCGGGGAAATCTGAATCTCCAAGCTATGCAAGAGAAAAGCACTTGCCTTTTTCCTTTTTAATTTGCTACTCAGCTAAACATAAAAACTTCTACAGACAGTGTAATAAATGAAGTCAAACCTGTATTATATTAAATGACAGGCATATGATGCTCTTGGAAGATTTTGTTCTATGAATGTGAAATATTTAGGAAATTGCCCTCTTATGATTTTGACTGCATAGTGGTAGTAGTTCACTTACTTAAACCACAGTACTGCTACAGAAGGTCAATGTTGAGGTTGACAGGCTGTAAAACTTCCGTTTCAGAAATCTATCTATTCTCCAAACTGGGGAACTGGGTTTTTTTTTGGTTTTTTAAATAATTAATGCCTTTTTTCCTTATTCCAGTATGCTGCTTTGGATATTTATCTGTTGATGAGGACAGACAAAAGAACCACAAAGAGGATACTGAAAACTCCAAACAACTGTTTGTCCTTTTTTGTTTTGAGTATTGAAAGGAATGAAAACATACCTCAGTTTGTAATAAGAAATACAAATTTAGAAAGGAAAAGACTTTAAACTGCAAACATTTCCGAACAAATGTACATTTGACTGCAAGAAGGACCTGAGTCTGCCTTGAAATACGTCAGTTACTGACTCAGTTGAAGTTGGTTCAAATACTAAATAGAGCTATCTGGCTTTATGGAAATTTGTTTTCATAGCTCAAGTCTAGTGTACCTATTTTTATTACACTGTACTTGCCAGGGCTTCAAGCCTACTATTTGAAAACTTTCACTGTGAGACCAATTTTTTATTTTTAGTAGGACTCCCCAGATGATCAACAAGGAAAGAAAAAATTGGAAGCTCTTAACATAATAAAAAAATTAAGCTGTAACTGAATGAATAGAGAGCACTTCCCTCTTCATGAAAGGCAGCCTGTCTTCAGTGGAAGTCACAACACAAAGAACACCTTAAAATAATGGCCGTAAGCAAGTCGTACTGCTTTGCCTGCTAGCAAAAGAAAAATTACTTCCTTCCACTAAAAAACCTTCCCCGTATTTTTCAAGTACCTGAGTAAGGAAAGCTTCATTTTTCCAAAATGCTTTTTTAAACAAAAAAGCCAAACCAAAATGCCTCTTCCTTGGTTGAAAATTTATTAGTGAGGAATATTAGAAATTACATAAAAAGTTAAGCACATCACGACATCTGAGATGGCACCTCCAAAGCAAACCACCCTAGAAGAGAGTCTTAGGTTACAAA
The DNA here is from genome assembly GCA_013399195.1 of Dicrurus megarhynchus. NCBI lineage: Eukaryota > Metazoa > Chordata > Aves > Passeriformes > Dicruridae > Dicrurus > Dicrurus megarhynchus. The sequence continues at coordinate 118,052 of VXAD01012710.1, read as the reverse complement.
AAGGACTGACATACTGTGGCTGTCTGACTGAAGCCCGAAACCTGACTCTGAAAGCTGCAGAAGCCACCTTCAGCCCCAAGAGCACATGCTGAAGACTCCAGGACCCTGCCAAACACTCATCTGGGAAGCACAGACCCAGACAAAGGCTTCCCCTCAGTATCTTGGGGGCCTGTGGAGCCCCACAGCCGCTGCCACGGCCGGACCTTGCCCCCAGGCACCAGCACCGACAGCGCTGCAGGAGGAAATCCCTCTTCTGCACCATTCCTGGCACGACTGCAGTGCCAAGTCCTCCATGCAATGAATCACAGCTGTTTGTACTTGTATGCCAGAACAGAAATTTTTAAACTGCAGAGAGCAGACAACATGGTTTGCTGGCGCTTCTGGGAGCCAGCACGACCTGTCAGGCAGCAGTGGGACTCAAAATGGCAGCAACATCACACGGGGTTTAAAAATGACCATACTGATGTGCTGCCAGCAGGCAGCTCCGGATCCTGAGTGGAATTTGGTCACACAGGGGAGGGAGGCTGCAGGATCCTCCCTCCAGCTGTGGCCCATGCCACAGAAACATCTCTGTATAATTATATAATTATTGTGACAGCACTGTCAGCTTTAAGATACTACAATGTTTCAATTACAGTCAATTCTGTAAGAATGTTATCAAGCAGCTTTTCTTTAAACCTTTGCTGACAAATTGTAACACTTCCTCCTCCTGCTCATCAGCTGAACTGAGGGCACTGAGCTCCTAGCCCGAAGCCCTATCCCAAAAGCTGAGCAAAACAGGGAACCAGGTGGTACAAGTACAGAGAGAGAACACAGTGAGTACCTTCACAAAATGCAGCATTCAACTGAATCATACCCAACATGTGGGCACTATAATGCAGTACCTACACATTCAGAGTTAGATTCATGTATTTGAGGAGCCAGTGCCAACCCCTGCCCAATACACCCTGAGATGTTACATATAAGCTGAGGAAACTGGGAGATTTTTAAGATTAATATATTTGAAACATTTTTTGAGCTTTGTGTCTGTGTTATTTTATAAGCCAGTAAGAGAGGTCACAGAGTCCAGTGGCAAAAGTGGACAACAATCAAGGAAGCTAAAGGGAAATGTTCACTGTTTGTTGGACAGGGCATTTGGTTTATTACTGAAAAGATTCATGGAGAAGAATGGCTTAAACTGAAGCGAGCACTCGGCAAGCAGGGAAATAGCTGCACTGGCATCTGAGGACAAGTCTTCATGGGAGAGTAGCTTAGTCGGCTTTAAAAAAGTTTAACTTGGGTACCACAACCATCTGATCAAGCTGACACAAAGCTAACTTCGAATTAAAAATATCAGTTGCTAAGTATACCTTGGCAGGGAGCAAGGCCAGTTAAAATCAGTGCAATGGCAGCATAAGAACAGGGAGTTTGCTTAAGGCCACACAAAATTAATGTCTTTGTCTTAAGACACAACTTCAGTTTCTCTTTTGCAAACACATCCGTTTGTGCTCACAGGAATCCCAAGTGCTTCCAAACCAGTGCTGAGGGGATTAGTTTCCTGGAGAGATCCATGACTAAATGTGCCCTTGATAACTTCTGATCCCATTTTCCATTTGCCTTACCTGGTTATCTGTGTTGTTTACAGTGAAGTAGCCCACACAAATAATGACTTGGTGCAGCAATCCTTCACAGGTATGCTGGGAGCAGTACCACAGCAGGGAGCTGATAATGTGCCTGAAGGCCAGGGACAGTCCTTCAGCTCCCACAATCGACTGAAAAAAAGGCCAAGAAACAGAAATTACACTCTAGCAGTATGTTCTAGAACTTGTGTGAATTACATACACATCAACTGCATCCTTCTGGGTTTTTTTGCAAAGTACAGATTATGTTCTTTGTTGTGAAAGGCCAGAATCTCTTTTTTCAGCCACTTATCGTTCACAACTGGAATATAACATTAAAAGCCACAGAAGCAAGAATAAATTCAAATTTTCAAGTGACACAGGAAAAACTGGATTCTGCTTATTTTTTGCTGCTAGCATTAGGATGACCATTTTATTTGACATACATTACACGATCCAGGAAAACGTAATAATATTTCTTAGAAATAAGCAAAAGAAACCAAACCATCTTCATTTCTGCAACAGAGCAAAATGCATTTCTCATTAATAACTCATGCTCTGAATGGAATACAATGATTAATAACAAATAATGGCTTTTCAAACATTAAAAAAAGTTAGAAACATCCAAAAGGAGAGAACACTCAGCTGCAAAGCTTCTTGGGATGTTTTTTAAAAGTAGGCAAATTGCTGTAACGTGGAGATTCAGAATTAGATTTTATCTGTGCAGCCTACAGCCTCTATTTAATAAACATGTCAAGCAGACAGAGCGACACAGGGTCAAAGGGGAAAACTAAAGCACAAGGAACGAGCATGACAGTCTCCTAACTCTAATGAAACAGCAATGCAAGCCTGAGAAAATCCCTTTCATTTCAGAGTTTTCTTCATTTTCTACCTTGTAGCCTGTGGTAAGTACATATACATAAATCCCAGGCTGTGGCATAGTTTAGTCTTACTGAACTCCAAATATACCCAGCCAAAGTAGAATCCTTGACAATGAAACCAGGCTCAGCTGTGGATACTTTCGATCTTGAACTTCAAGCATTCTGGTAAGGCAGTATATTTTCAAAATTTAATGCCCAATACAGCCACCATTTACTGCTTTATGTCATGTAAATGCCGTGTTCTCAGGTCCATCCTTATTTAATTAGTGCTGTCCATGCACGCTGTGACCCAGCACTCTGGGTTTAACCTTCCCTGATAACAACAGGTCAAAGGGCACCTGAGTTTGTGTATAAAAGTTAAACTAATTTTTCAAGGAAACCATGCTTCCTTTTTAGCCAGAATTAATATCAACTCAGGACCCTGTGCTGTTTCTCACTACCATCTTTCAATTGTTTAGACTGTCAAATTAAATGAAATATATACCCATGAGCCATCTGTGCTAATACAAACTCGAGAATACCAGACCTCTTCTGTTAATCAGAGCCCCCTACTCTACAGTCCTACTAATTTGTGATAAAACTATTCCTTAGAGATAATGATCACACAGTACATAAATGAGGCTTTTCCTTCTGCTGTCTGCCAGCCTGCTATGGTCCACAGGGTCAGAATGTCCAGCAAACTGCCTCAGGTGGACGTTATTTTTAACATTACAGAAACAAATCACGTTAATGCACTGAAAGGGAGAGTTGCTGAGGCTACCCAGGGTGCCTGTCCATCACAAACAACACGATGCCTACAATTCAGCAAACAGCTGAGTGGATACCTCCTGAGCAGAGCCCAGTGTTGATGAACTGAGGGAAGTAATTCACACTGGTGGGGTTTTGGCCACCCTTCATGCAGTAATTACTAACTTGCACCGTTTTAGGTAGAACAAATTGACGTAGACCATGGGATTTGGAAGTTAATGCTGACTGTTTATTATAAATGCTGAGATATAATGGTGTTGGCAGAGGGATAAATACAGACAGGGTAAGCAGTGGTTTCTTGGGATATCAGGGAGCAGCCCTCCAGCCAGTGTGATTCGCTATAGCTCCCCTGCAAGCTGTACCTGTCCCAGTTCAAGCCTGACTCTGGCATACACCTGTTACACCTACAGCAACCTCTTAACAGCCAGTCTCAAACCAAGAGGTGCTGAATGACACGTAGGAGGGAACTACTTCGATTTACAGAAAGAAACGGGCGTCAGTAGTGTGTGCAGTGAAACTCCAATAAATACCCTGCTTCTGTCCCTGTAAAGAAACCCGGGCTGGACTGGGTCCTGCAGCTGCAGCCCTACAGATGAACACTGCTGCACACAGAACTCGCTGCTGTTGTTACAGATTAGTACCAAATGCACTGAAAATCCGAGGCAAGAAACACGAACTGAAGGAGCCACACTAAATTCTTCACTTGTGAAAAGCTCTCGCTGAGTTTAATGCATTTCAGATGGAGAGTGTGGTACAACATACACAAATTACACAATGAATTCAAAAGAAACTTGTTCTGTTGAATTGTGTAAGATTGGTGCTGCTAAATGTGTTTCCAAAGCAATGCTTTCTGGCAGGTGTTTTATATTAACAATACAACTCTACCAACTTACCTGAGAAATATACCAGTATTCCTATGGCAAAAATGATTCATTTACACTTCAACTCTGTTCACAGATAAAGGTAAGCAGTCCTTCTCAGGACTCAAAATGCAGTATTTTGGATTTTTTTCTTTAATAAAAATTATCAAAACTTGTATTTCCAATTTTTAGTCAACAAAATTTTACTTGGTAAAAAAAATGATATCAGTTTCAGCTGCACAATCTTAAAGCAAGTGGCCCCTGAAAGCACTGGAAAATGTAAAATGTGGTTATGATACAAGCAAATCCTTTCACTTAAGAAAAAGTTCTTTTGTGCTTTTGACTAAGATTTTTATTTTTAAACTTTTCGGGCTTATTAAACATAAAAAGCATTATGCCAGAAAAAAGTAAAAAAGAATTTAGAAGACATAACGGATTGGATTCAGCATGTAATGTATTCTAAATTTTCACTTTTTGGTTAAATTCATCAGCCGCAACTATATGGTAGACGTAACAACAGTTACAAACTTTACACACAAAACCTAACATTTAATTGAAATTGAAAATTCCTTCAGTAACTAAGATCTTAACGACAAAACTTAGTCCAAAGATATAATCAATAATTAACATTTTCCCACTACAAAAAGCTTTAAAACATCTGTTACCTGGAAGGCAGGCAGGTCAAGAACAGCAAAACTATTGAAGAAACGTAAACTCTGAATGGCAACCTGGACTGTGTTGGCAGCATAGCTGTCTTTAGGACCGGCTGTGTTTGGATCTGAGATGGTGCCGTGGAAAAGAACACAGTACAGCATGTGCAGGACTCCAACCAGATCCGTGGCCTGAAGAGCTGCTGTTAGTCCTGTGGGGTCCTGACGTGCGCTGTCAAATATGTTCCAGGATCTGCCAAAGAAACGTTGAGGCGGCTGAGAGGGGAGCAGCGCTGGGCAGGAACGCTCGCCTGGGAGGCAGCGCGTCCCGAGAGCCAAACGTCAGAGAAACAGTCAGCTGGGAACAAGGGAAAACCTGATGCCTAATGTGCCAGGAGACCACAACAATTCCAGAAAATATTTTCAATAATTAGGGCACCGTCTCATGCTCTCTTTAATTACAGCGCAGCTGTATTGTTCAGGATCTTGCTTCATATCTTGGTGCCCGTGCTCTTGATACCAGCATGAACTCTGGGGGCACTTTGGGAGCACGTAGGGGCTCCATGCAAGCCCTGTCTCAGGTCAGTAGCCTGCTCTCACCTTTCCTGCTTGCAATAGCAGCCAGCAGCAGTGTGAGAACTCCCTGGAGCCTCTCCTGCCACAGTGATGGGCTGCAGGCACTGGAACAAACTGCCTACCTAAGTAGTGAAATAAGTTACTGGGAACAGATGACCTTAATCAAATGGTTCTGCAGGAATTTAAGAATGAAGTGGTGGAACGGTAGGAAAACACACTACTTCTTATTTCAGTCAGATGCTGTTATGGGACACTGCAGAAGGGCAGCAAAGCACAAGTAAGTACGAAACCAGCACAGCTCATGCACACAGAAATTTGGTTTCTTTGCCATCTTTTGGGTATGCACATAAAATAATGGAGAAGGCTTTTGGTTATCTAGGATATCAGCACAGACAGGCAAATAACTCAGGACTGCCCTTTCCATTCTCACATCCAGACTTTCAAAAGCACCTAACATAATCTCTCCATGATTCGTACTACCCATGTTTTTTCACATTATTACCAATCCAGAAGATGATGCAGGACAACTACTAAGAAGACTCAGAATATCACTACCCTGGAGGCTAAATAACGTGTGGAGGGTAGGCAAGTACAAAGTCAAGCCCCAAAATAATTCAGCAAGTTTTATATTCTCTGAGTTCTAATTCAAACCCATCACATAAATTACCTGTATTTCATTTTGGAAACACATTTGATCAATACTGGTAATCAAGGAAACACTAAAATAATAAAATACAGCAAACAGTAACAATGAAAATATGCTACATCAAGGTCTGTTTTTTACCTCATCTACTATGTTTCCATCTTTTAAAAAAAAAAAAAAGGAAGTATCAATATCAAAAGAGACTACAAAGACTGAGTGCATATATTATTCTTTTTTATAATTAAAGGAAAATATGACAGATTATATGAGAAAATGTTATAAAAGGACAACTTAAATGAGGGTATTTTTCCCTTTTATAATCACTTAAAGCAAAGGAAATGGGAGTGAAAACCAGAACCACTTTCTAAAATAATCTGTAAGTTGGAAGACCTCAGTTTAAGACAGCAAAGACCGGACACTCAGAGGGCTCAGAATACTCCCGTTGAGCAGAACCAGTAAGGAGCTTTCCTTTGACTAGAACAGCTCTCAATAATCACTTCTGTATCTGTATCAGGAGCACCCTGCATCCCTCTGTCACAAACACTGGCTCCAGTGACATTTCCAACACAGATCCTAGGCAGGCTGACTAATCCTGCTTTTTACAATTACTGACAGATGTCTTCAATACATAAACTAAACCATGAGCTCAGCAACTACCAAGTTTTGGCAATCATCACCTCGTTCTGTCATTTTCACTTTTCCTAGTGAAGCAAATAAAGCAGGTAAGAAACCACCACCTCACCCAAACCAACGTCTGTCCATGAGAATTTGTTTGTTAACAGCACTCCACCGCTTCCTTGGACCAAAGGGAGAGAAAGAGGCAGAGCAGGATAATGAACCTGCATCCCCCGAGGCCCAGAGGAGCCCTGAGCTCAGGTGAATATGACAGGACAGTATTTGGGCTGTACACAACTTGCTCTACTGGCACCCATCTGTTCCCACCACTGTCCCCTCACATCTTTACCTTTACAAAGCAGTTGCTCAGATGATGTAAGGAGTGATCTCATCTGAAATGAGCATTTACGGGTACCATTTCCGAGTTACTTCTATTTACAGACTCTGAATAGTCAGTGCTACTGAAAAAGCTATTCAGTACTGTACCCTTGGCTGCTACCTCCAGGACCAGTGTCCCAGTCCGACTTCAGGGATACCTGTGCTGTACAAAAGCCACTCCAGACTGCATAAGTAGGCCACAAGTTTCTGAGAGAAGAATCAGATCTTTAGTAAAACACAGTAAGAACAAAAGCGACATAGTTGTGTCTGTTTTCCTTAAGACCTTAAGATTTACTCCATAAAGAATAAAAAACGGAACAAATACTAGAGTTCTAAGTGTGTTTGGGTGGGGCTACACTGCACAGTTTATGGCATGGCTTTCCTTTCCCTATGCCTGGAATCCATGTCCCAAACCTTCACTTTGAAGCTCTGTGGTCTTTAAGTGAGTGTGTGTGAACGGAGTGAGCAGAGACACTTCCTGAACCATCACCTGGCCGTGCCAGCTGTGCCTTTAGGCAGATCCCTTCTGCAAAGTTCCAAGTCCTGTTGGCACATCAACCTGGCTGCAAGGGAGGGAGAGCTGACAGCTCTGGGACCACCAAGTGCACAGCTTTGCTTTGTGTGTCTCTGGACGCCCCGGTATTCCTCACTTCAAAATGCCTTCTGATGTCCAAGGATTTATTTTGCAGGATGCAGTAGCCAAAATGTGCTAACCATCACTTAGTTACACTCGACTAACTAGAATGCTTATTGCCACAGGATCACATGAGAGCACAGCTTCTCTTGCCAACTAGTATTTCTTAATTTCAGTCTTAGCTTTTTCAGCAGTACAAAACAGAAAAGTACACTCACAGTCAAATGATAACCCCAAATTAATTACTGCACATGATACCTCACAGAATTTCTTCTGACTCTCTGCAATGAGAAGATTGACCAATTTTACCAAAGGTTAAAGTTAGATTGCTTTCAACTCTCACTCCATCATTATTTTTAAACAATTCCATATGAGAAAGCTTACATTGCTGGATGAAATCCTTTTACCATTTTGCGCTGCTCTGGAGCAGAAAATGAATCAAAATGTACATAAAAAAGTCAGTTGTAAAACAACTCTAAATGAAAGCATTAGTTTTTTCACAGAAAAGACAAAAAATTTTGAAGTTGTACTAAGAACAAAACTGTTAAATACAAATTAAAAATCTGTCTTCTAGATTTGATGGATGGAAGGAACTGCCAGAAACAATTTATTTTGGATGTTGCGTGTACTACAGTTAATATGTATATGAACAGGCCACTGGCTCCTGTTGAGTTGAACTATTGGTTACATCACTTTAAGCCTAAATGTTTACAGTAAGAAGGTAAAGGAAGTTATTTGTACTTGCTGCAGGCTTTAAAATAGAAAGAAGTCTATATGAGATGATGGAAAATAAAGCATGAACCTCTGCATATGCTGCTCTGAGTGATTTCTGTCAAGTCTACACAACACTGGATTTCATACATTTAGCAGATTTTTAGTTCACTTCAAATGAAAATTCAGTGCTGTTGGGACAGACTGAAGCAAAAATCCCTAAAAACCTTCATAACATGACAATGTCACACCAGAAAACCAGACTTTACATAACTGAAGTTAAGAGATGAGATTCCTATAGCTGCACTTCCTCATAATTCTCCTATTTAAAGAAACTTTGAGTCTGTAACAGCTGCAAAAGTAAAATAGTCACCATGGACAAAACCCCTCCAATTAATCCCTGAAGGGAAGCAAGACTCCCTGGATTTTTGACACTGGCTGATATAGCTGGGAAAACAAACAGGCTTTCAAACGTTACCAGTCTCTATAATTATGTGTTAAATATAAACACAGAAAAACAGACAAATATTTACATTACAGTCAAACAACCTGCAGGATCTTAAAAAAACAAAAAAAGGTTTAATGAAATGCCCAGAATTTTCATTATGGGTTGCCATTGTGATGTGGCTTGGCCATCATGGGGTCTCAGGAGTTGGTATGGGGTCTCTCACTTACAAAAAGGGTTTAAGAATTTAAAAATTTGGATCTAACCATCACAGAATGGTTAGACCCACATTTTAGATACTAAACAGTGGTACTTCATTGCTTAAAATATACCACTGTTTATTAAAAACAGGACTTCAATACAGCTTGATAAGAAACAGCATACTCTGCAGAACAGTATAAAACTACAATTTCTCCAAGCTTCAATATGAGCAAACTGTTTATATCTGAAAATATATTGTTTTAAGAACTGGCTGAGCTAACAAGCAGACAAGCTTCTCTAAGGGTATACATTATAATGTTTGTATATTTGAAATATATACTCCTGATTAAAAACATGGAGTAAAATGGAAACATGAGTTTCCAAGAGGCTTAGAATATAATCTGTTGGGGTTTTTTATTATTAGGATTTAAAAACTATCATCAGTACTTTTTGCTTCTAAATTATTTTATTTAGAAAGAGATGTCAAAATAAAGTGGCAAAATAATAATAAAAGAAGAGCAAAGAAGAATTTAGCACCTGTCAGACCTTGCTACAATTCACACTGTCAAGCCAGGGATTGTAGTGCTGCACAGAAGCAAGGAAGTGAAACCTTTCAGTAATTTCAGATACAAGCTGGAGTTAGTTTACAGTACTTGCTGGAGCTGCTGTCCCTTGGAAGTGGTGAGAAGCACAACCAAGGTTCAGACTTGCAGCTGATTCACCATCCAGCAGCCAAAACAGACATTATCTTAATTACTGTAATAAAACTGAGAACAGACCAGCCCACTTCCTTGTGGATCTGTGACATGACAGGCACCGTTTCCCTGGATCAGACCCTGCATCTGTGGCTTTCATCCACTGCAGCTCGTAACCCACAACTTCATCAGCTGCTGACACACATTTATATATATTCCACCACTGGTTTGAGATAACGTAGAACAGCAACAGCTCAGTTACTGCACTGCTCTGACACTGTATTTTCCTGGGATAACAAGGAAGCCTGAAGGGATTTCTTAAATTGAGAAAACAGCAAAATTTTTAAACAGCTGGTATCCCAAGAACGCACATAACTTGAGGGACTATTATTTGCAATATTGCCCTTATGCACAATGCACTATCCTCCTCCTATCTGGTTACTGCTCTCAACTCTACTGCTCCTGGGGAGAACATTCTGCCTTAGAGACTGACCCTTACACTGCAGTACTGCCCTTGGTTTCCTCCCATTCTTTGCATTAACTCTGTGTTAGCATGAATTTATTCACTCATACTCATGGGCAAAAGTGAAACAAAGCATTAACTCCAGCCCTCCATAGAGCAACAACTAAACCTCTAAGACAGCAATTTTAGTTCCAGAGAAGTAGGGAAAAAAGGGATCTAGACTTGATGAACACTGGGCAATACAGGAAAAGACAGGAACATAAGCAAAACCTTTGCCATGCTGATGAAGGACCTGACATGGAGATTCTTACTTAGTCTTCCCTCCTGCTTTTAGGGAAGGCTGAGCTGGGGCAGCATGGCCATACCTTTATTAATGCTCCTTGCATTCCAAGCCTGCTCACTGTTTTCTGTCCTGTGGGTACAAGCCAAGCACATTCCTAAAGGGGCCCAAATAGGCCTTGTATCTCTCATATTTACAATAATACACTCTGGAAAACAGGGCTATCATCTTGGACATTGCTACTGGACATCTGGAATTAGACACAAATTTCAAGGGATTTATATGGCCACACAAGCCATTGTTATTCCATATAAAGTGTATCTAATATTCTGTTTTATTTCAGGTTAATAAAAATGTCTCTGTTTTCAATTCTGGCTACTGTTACTCTTAATGGTGAGCAAAAACCAGTTAAGCATTACCAGGGCCACAATTTTCAAGCCTAAGTATCAAATGTCAGGTTCATCTGCTCAGCAGAGAGAGCTCGATATTCAGACATGCTGCATTTTATCATTTCTCACTACATACAACAAGGGACAATGCCCTGTTTTCAGCTCTCATACATTTTTTTTTAACTCATCAGGGAGGAAGGAGCTCTCATCTCCACTGCTAGCTAGAGATGCAATACAGCATCAGAGGAATGGAACTTCCAGTTGGAGGTCTCAAGTCACCCTCAATAATTCTCACTGTGTAACAGAAGAGGATAAAAAGTATCAAAACAAGCTTGAAACAGGATAACAAGTTATTAAGGTTTTCAATAATTGATCTTTTATATGTATTCCACAGTGTTTGGAAAATGTCCTATTCCATCCACAGCAGAATTTCAATTAAAAGAATCAATCAAGCATTTATTAGCCAGTATCAAAAATGATAATTTGAAAAGTAAGATCAATATCAAAGTTAAATCTTTTTTAAAGACCTTGATCATTAATGGAAAGAAAATCCCTCTCTTATAATAGGATGTTTATAACATATGATCAGAATAGATTCCCTTATTTCAATAACATTTTATGATTTTAAAATTGAAAATCCTCCAATTTATGTTTCTACATTAGGAAGACTTTTCTTTACTGTATCTAACTCCATGATTTTGGATTTTTTTTCCCCACAAGTCTACCAGAGTAGTAAAAGAAGTCTCTTCACTCATGCCTTAAAATTTTACTATCTACATTATGTCAACCATAGACCTCATTTAATACATAATGTTAATTTATATATATATAAAAAAATAATTTGAGGCTGTTCTCTAATAATCATTTTTGTTGTGACACCTTGCCTGACCTAGAGCTACGTGCAGAGAGAGGGACTTGACTGAAATCTCTTCACTGCCTACAGAATTGTTTTCCATGAAGTAACTGTCCAAATACACACTGGGTATCAATTCAGAGCTTGGTTTAGAAATACTCTGCTGAATTTGGGCGTTATATGACACGTGCTTTTGAGGAAGACAGGAGAGTCTAGACTGACAGCTCTTCCTACCTCAGAGCTCCAGAAATGGCCCAACATACTTTGTAACCATAGGACAGGATCTTTTAATTGTTTAAAACTTGAGTTTTAAACAATAACTATTTAAACAATAACTTCTGGCCCTCTGGGGATATGGCAGATTACAGTTGCAGTACAGTTCCTAACAACCTGCTGGGGTCTGAAGGCACAGGAGAAGGATCCCACAGCTCATAAAGGGTTTCATTGTTGTGCTGGGCTGGTTTGAGCCCTGAGGTGGTCCTGGTCCCCCACCCAATATTTACTGTCCCGTGTCAGCTTCCCACCATGCCACTCAATGCTGCATGCCGAGATCTGCACACAGAACAGACAGCACTCTGTGAAAGTACTCTCAGGAATTTAATATGGAATTACAACTTTTTACATGACAGGTAACAGCCTGAAAAAGTTCTACCCGAAAAACCGGATTAATTTTGTGTCTCCATCCCCCCAATTACCATCGAGGAGCATAAAGAAGTTTCCAACCTGGAACCATTATATACAGGAGCATATACCAAAAGAACACTTCAAAATTGCTCTTGCAACAATGGTGAAAGCCTGCCATTAATTTGGCAAAACTTCTTTTCATGCTCCAGTGTCAGAGCACTTGTAATACTTAGTGGGCTTTTCAAATCTCAGTAACAACTTCAGAAGTTCACTGATCAGAGTGGTTGGTGACTGGGAGTACAGGGGGGTGTAACAGGCATGTATCAACTGAGCTGGAGAATGAGAAAGCTGACTGCAAAGGCTGCATTGCCTCCTACCACCATTTACCAGGAATGAAAGAGGCATCTGTATTTCTCACAGAGGGGCCGCCTTTTGTGCTGCAGATCAGGTATCGCACATCATGCATTACTGTAGTGTGACATATTTAAGAATTCAATAAACTTGAGCTCTGTTTCTGCCACCTTAATCTGTGTTTGGCAGTACCTTTTTCCATTTAAATCACCTCGAACACTGAGGACTTCTATAACATGACAGAATTACACTCTGCATTCACTGCTTAAATGAGAGTAGGCTCAGGTGACGAAAGATGTGATTTAAACTGCCCTTCTAATCAGTTACATCAAAGCTTTTGATCTGAAAGACAACAGTTTTGAAATCTCCAAGTTCATTCCTTTCATTTCTTTTCATGCTCAAATGAACAATCTAACCTGGAAATCATGAACAACCAGCACCTTTGGAGAAAATCCAAAGCGTTGCTGTTTATGGAGGTGGTGGGATCAGATACTTCTTGGTGTAACTGTGAAGAAAAACACTCAACCCTCCAAAATTATTCTGCTGCTACAAAGAACAGATGTTCTTGAAGGATGTACTTGTGCAGCGCTGTACTATTTTGGGGTGCAAAGATCTCTAATATTTTGGTGAAGTGCGTGCCTGCTACAGAAATTGCAAATACTGTATTACTCACTCTGAGCTAGAACTATTATTCCACTAACATAAGGGTGATTTTTTTATTATTTTATTTAGTGAGTATTTGACTTCTGGCAGTGCTCTCTTGGAATTTAAAATGCCAAGTTGGCAGCTTTTAGAAAAGGAAATTTCAGTAAGTTGGGATGGTCTCTTTGGGCTCATATTTCTTGCAGTTCTTTTTCCATGTGTCTGTGTCCCTGGCTACCAGCAACAGCTCTTACCTACAGCTTTGTTTCTTATCCTATGTTTTATTAGCTCTACTTTTTCAACCCTAGCATCATTTTACCCTTCAGGAATGCATTGTAAAGTTCTGCCAGCCTTGATTTTTCCTGAAATGTGTAACAGTAACGGTGGTAGGTTCTAGTAAGTACAGCCCAAAGCTCTGAAATTCTCTCACATGAGTGTCAGGCTGCCCTACACTGTAGACCACAGAAGTTCACATTTGCTGGCAGGCCCTTGCCTCATGCACACTTGGTTAGGTTACAACAACAAGCATTTTGCATTAGAAATTTCCCTGACAAATCTAGTAATAGCTTTCTTTATAGAAAATAGAATTCTCTTACTGACAGTGGTATTTTAAAGAACAAGAGCTGAATTAGGCTGCTCTAGAGACAAATCAATTAAGAGTTTATTTTAGCTGATAATAAAATACCTCTTGAAGTCCTTGGGGCTGGACACGTAAAACTGTCAGTGATAAAACCCTGTGTGGAATGATGAGTAAAGGAGGTGAAGTTTGCAATTCTGATAAATGACTGAAAAGAATCGAGCCTCGGTGCAGGTAACTAATTACAGTTTGCTGGTGAGAGGGCGAGCAGAGTGGATCTCCTGCACTGCTTCTTTCCCAGCTGCTCTGTGTGTCCCACAGTGGGCCAGTTCTGGGTGGCAGCCTCAGCAGGATGCCACTGCCTGACCAACACGTTTTGAGCTGACAGACCCAGTGCACCCACCTTCCATTGACAGCAAAACACAGCTGGCAAATTCCATGCAACACTGCCGTGGCATTCTGCAGAAAACTTGCTATTTTGGGGTTCTCATCAACAGGGCCTTGAACAGACAGGAAACAGCAACACAGCTTGTCCACCAATCCTATGTTCACCACGTAACTACAAACAGAGGAAAAGTGTATTACAAAAAATAGCCCCACACCAGTTTCGGTAAATTTGCAAAAGATGTCATTTTTGCTTCTCTGCTATCAAACCACTCAAAAAGCATTGTGATTACTTAAATACTCTTTCTGAAAGGGTTCAGTAAAACAATTCCAACTACAATAACTTCAGATCTGGCTCTCTGTAACTATCAGTAGTTTTTGTTAGGAGATCTGCCTGTTGTAGGATAATTTGTATTATACTGTACAAGAAAGACGAGTGTAAATGTTTATTTTAGCACACTGCTAGAAGGACAATGGAATTTTGCCATAGTTAATGATTTATAATAATCTTGATAGCTCCGCAACAGTACAATTTCTTTTTAGCATGAAGAGGTGAACTCTGTAGAACACACTAATTCCAGAAGACAATGATGTTACCCAGATAATGTTTCATTGCAATACATACATCATAGCAACTACTGCCCAATTGTTGGGCTTTGTTCCCCTCTTACAAATACATATGCAACATCTCAGGGACTAAAAGAATATGAACAACATTCTACCATCAGTATAGAAGGATCAAGATCAAAAAACCTCCTCGGGACTCAATCAAATTCAACCTAGAGAAAACCATGGTTTTTTTTTAAACTGAAAACTCCTTTCTTTTTTATTAGGGTTGACCAGATCATCATTACTGATCCTCAGATCACAACTGCTGAAGTTCCTTCTTTGAACTTTAATAGCTTGGAGACCTATGCCGAAAAAAATCTGCTCTTCACCCTTGTGCCAAGATCTCTCTGTCCACAGTAGGTTCTCTCATACTTTGATCATTACCAACTCCACTTAAACTGTGCACAGATATATTTTTTCCATGTCACTTTGCTGATATCACCTCACTTCACCTACTTTCCTTTTCTACCACAAACATTTAGCTTCTCAGACTTCAGCCATCTCAACCACCATATTCTGCTGACTTAGGTGAGATCAACTCTTTGTGGGCACAAACGTCCCACTGCAACCACCTCCCCTTGCCCTCTAATTTTCTTTGTATTTTTCTTCGTATTTTCCTCCACTCTTACGAAGTGGGAGAAACCTCTTGTCAAAATCAGAAGAACTGCTGTTTTATCCTGTGCCTCCACCTCACTTAAAAGACATGGGAAAGCAACTGCCTTCAGACACCAACAAAAGATGCACTGTTGCTACGCTGACTGTCCTGAGATCACTGTCCTACCAGCTGCTCTACTTGCTCCTCAAGTCCACTTGGCAGAGATGGCTCTTAGAACAGAGGCTCCTTGAGAAGGGAACACCATTGGCTCAGTTTACATCATGTCTAGACCACCCTGACTTGACTCAATAGGGAACATTATTAAATAATATTGATTCTAGTAAATAAAAACTATTGATTAGATAATGCTTCTCACAAAGCTGTACAACTGTTTATTAAAAATAACTATTCCCTCACAATATGTCCTACAGTTTTGTCTGATTTTGAAAAAACAGGGGATTTTGATATTAGGGAAGAAAACCTCATCCTTTTCAGACACTGTTGTTGCTCAAAGACAGATTTCTCTTCAGGGTTAGAAATGAGACCTTCTGTCAACATCCACCCTACTGACACAAAGCTTTTGGAAGAAGTGAAGGAATTAAGAATAAAAATACACTGGAAATAAAGCTAAAAGTCGAACTGCAGCACGGAAGATTTTAAAAGTTGCTGAAGTACACTTAAAGATGCACAAAGGTTATTAATTGCACACTCATTGTGCAGGTAAATTTGTCTGTTCTATTTAGCAACATGAAAGGTTACCAGCATTAAGTTTCTTGCAGATTTTGATCTAAGCAATCTACTTGATCATGCAGGTGATAAACAAGTTCTCCTGCATTAGTGGAATAATTCCAGGAACATAGCTGCGTGTTAGATACATCACAGTCACAGAGAAATGCTGAGTGCTGGAAATAGCTCTGAGAAATAGGAGGGGAGAGGAAGAACTAAATAAAAGAGAGCTAATACTGATAGATGGTGACTCACAAAAAGAGGCACAACCTTTCTCACTGATATTCTCTTCCCTAGGAGCATCTCTACAGTGTGACTGACACCTGCAAACTGTGTGCACTGTCCCCCTCCTTTACAGCCACACCTGAGTACAAAGCAGCTGCTCTCTGGCAGAGAGGAAATGGATGAGAGCTTTCAGTCTGCTGGGACTATTCTTCACTGGCATCCGGAGACAAGAAGAAGATGCATAGAGCACTCCTTTCCTTGAGGAATTGAGCATACAGACAAGTGGAATGTCAAAGCTCTCTAATCTATTGCCCCCATCTCTTTTTACCCACAGGAGTACGGTTGAAATAACCTGGCTACCCTTTTGATACCCAGACAGCACACAGATAATTGGTGTTTATGCATCAGGTCTAACAGTCCCAAACAGAAAAAAAAAAAAATTCAATGTTCCTCTTTCTTCCCCCATCTTCCTGAAACTCTCACTTAATCAACTCCCCATGACATACGATACAATGACCTGAAGGTGAAAGATTCTCATTAATGACAGAATTTGTCTGTTTTTGACTGGTTTAAAATGCCCTCTCTTTTTTTTTCCTAATTGCACTATTACCTTGTCATCATGCCTTTCATTCCCCATTTATAACCAGATCCCCTAAAGTGCCTCAGGTGAGGGACCTGGTTGGATTCTCATGTCTCTCCTTATCTTGAGGGTATGCCTGTGCTTGGCCCAGTCAGTGTCAGATGTCTGTTCAGCACAGACCTCCCACCCTCCCACTCATAAATGGGCAGAATACAACATCCTGAAATTTCACACTCTATCAAAACCTGTTTGGGGAGAAGGAGAGTTACATGAGAACATAAAAGTTTAGAGGTCACTGGTATCTATGACAACTATTTGTTTTGCTTTCCTCCTCCAGCTGTCCTCTTTGTCTCCATCAGCATCACACCGGACTTTGAAAAGTCTGAAGGCTCACTGTGACACATTTTCAGAAGCATATAAAGAAGAATTTCATTTCTTCAGAGAGCTGAAGACACACTAATAACTATTTATGTTCAGGTTCAGCTATTAAAATGCAGCTACATGGTAAGATCAGATTCTAGGAATGACTGGGTGATCTTTATTTTAGGAAGTGTGTATTTTATGACAAGTTTGTATGAATGTATGTATGATATGAGAGACCACAGGCAACGGGCACACACAGTTGGCACAGAGAACTGAGAGAAAATAATAAAAACATGGAAGCTACCTCCTAGATAATCAGGAGAGAAAATTAATGGAAAGGACACAAAAAAGCAAGACCAAAAATAACTTGTGTTTCTCTGTTTCTGTGTCTGCAGTTTTTGAAGAACATTTTTGATTGAGAATATAGTATTTCAATAGTCTTCTTGACTACCCACACACTACTCTTACTGCATTACGAGTTAAAGCAGTTTGTTCCTCTCTTAAATCAATGCCATTTGCTTTCTCTCTCATAAAGAATACTTAGAAACATTTCATTATTTTTTTTTAAACCTGATTAGGTCTTGGACTCTGCTGCTGAAGGCTTCCACTTGTGAGGATTTACTTTTCACTTCCTGTAATATCTTCAGTGCAGTAGAGTGGTTGTTTCCATCTGGGAAGCTGGAGATTAGACATCTGAAAATCACAGCAGTTACCCTCAGAAGTCCTGTTGTTAAACCTTCAAATACCTGCTTATTTACACTTCTGCCTGCAGTAGCATTATGGTCATCTGGAACACTAACCTAAGAAAAGAGAAAAAACCACAACCAACCAGAATTCAGTAAAACCAACCAAAATTTGTAGAGAAACATTTACAAATTTGCATAGGCCTACACCAAAAGTAATAATAAAGTAACATTCTAGCAGTGCTGATGGGCATTAAACCATTTCAAGTACAAGATAAGGTAAAGCACATAATCCAAGCTGGACCAGAATAAATCAAGTCAAAAGAATGCAGTGTCTGAGAACTAAGGAAGCCTGATAGCAGCAAAGTATGTCATTAGTATGATTGTGCTCTTATGCATAAAACATCACCAGTGACCACTGCACTTGTCCATCAGAGGTCACCCACTTGTCAATCACGTCAGAAGCACAACACCCAGTTCTCTCTGAACAGACCTCACGGGAATCTCATTTTTCTAAATCATTAAAATAAAGCCCACTCCTAAAAAGGTGAAGTTGAGCTGTACAACATGTAAATCTGAAGACCAATCTATATGCAGGACACAGATCTGGAAGGAAATCCTCACGGAGAGTATAAATTTTAAAAAATGAATTTATTTTTCCATTTCTGCAGTCCAAGGTATTTAATCCAGCTGAAATCCTGCCCTATTACAATCAAACAGTAAGTGGAGTGTGTGTGAAGTCCTGCAGTGTTCGAGGCAGACACTGGCAGCAGTCAGGGCTCGGGCTCCTGGGAACATCCCCGTGGCTGAGGCTGCTGGGCCCACACCCCGCAGACCTCTGTGGAGCCTCTGCTCTGCCACAGCCCGAGGCTTGACATGGGCATTAGGGATCAATATTGGCTGAAATGTCATTTTTCTTCCAGGTTAAAATCATTTACACTCAGCATATGCAAGCGAGGCCAGAGAAAACCATTCCTCCCCGTGTAGGTATCAGGAGGGATTTGGTAACACTTGGTGACAAAGAACAACATGCACATTTCTTTATTATTCATTAGCTCTGAGCCTTGTGCTGGTACTTAAAACTCATTGTAATGGTCTGTTTCTGGTGACGAGCCAAGAGAGCAAGTGAGAAGCCTTTAGCTGCTTATTCAAGTTCAATAGGAAAAACAATACTACGTTGCTCCAGTAACATTTGTTGACTAAAGTAATTCATGCCTAATGATACCAATTGCTCACTGAAACAGATGGATTAAACTTTGCAATGTGTAAATCAACTTAAACGTGGCGACTTTGTACTTGGAACATTAAGTTTTAAAAATTGCTAACAAATGCTACTTACTGCTTTTTCACCTTAGATAAAAAATTATATATGCTATTTCTTAAAAGATTTAATAATATCTTGCAGCACAGCCTTCCATTTGCTGTAATGAACAGTACTATGAGTGGATAATGGGTTTTTTTTGCCTTCTAGTTCAATCTACATAGGAGAAATATATATTCTAAGTATATAGTCCTTAGCTATCAAAGATCATGCTTTAAAATCAAACTGCTCCTCCTAATTTGTAAAATAAATAGATCTGGCACTTACTAGAGTAATTCATTGCAGAGCTTATTCGTCATGTTCAATTTTTTGGGAAAATGTGTGTGTGTTAATATAAAGCGTGAACAAATGTGAATTTTTATACAGTGTTTGTCAAAAAAGAGATAGAAGGAAATACTGCTTTACAGAAAATGGGTAAATTTGAACTTAATTCCTTGACGATTTTCCTTTTATACTAACTCAAATGAGTGACAACAGATCAGGTCTTTTACCAAAGAAGTAATTAATGGGATAGCGGAGCAAGTATGTTGAGATTTATGTTCAAAATTAATTGGTGTGCTTGCAGAAGCAAAATTAATTGGGGTGCTTGCTTGTTGATTATTATATCAAGCAAGGGGTAGGAAATTTTAAGATTTAATAGCATAATTATGAAAGCTTTCAAGCTCTGGTTTCTTTGTGTTGATTACACAAGGAGTCGATGATATCCAGAGAAACTGGGTTGAACGTGGGCTTTGGATAAGTAAATGTTACAACATTCCACATTCCTGATGTTTAATAGGTTTAAGTTTATATGACCCAAATCTACAGGTGTGATTACACATTTAAACTCATTTGTTGAGGAATTGGTATAAAACATTTCTAAATCACAATGGAAAATCAGAAAATATGTAACTACTGCCCAAATATTCGACACATCCAACATCTCAATGCTATTTTAGCTTTTCTGATGGCTGCCTATGCTGGGCCTAACCAAGACTCCTACATTCTTTAAGTCAGTTCTAGAACTGGCGCTCTCTGGTGACCTGACTCTCAGCTCTGGTACAGTCTCCATACAAGTGATGCGCTGTTTCTCAGAGAATTCCCCCTGCCTAGGGGTTCCCATGCTTGTGCAGAGCTACCATAAGCTCTTCAGCTCTGCCCAGCATCTTGGGCTTAATCCCGTAAGATGCTGCACAATATGGCCCCAATCCAGTAAAGCACTTAGGCACACATTTAATATAGCTGAAAATGCTACTCTGTTCTGACTCATGTCATCAAAATACCTCTGCAGATCAGAGCACGTTCTCTTTCTGTGCTAACAAAAAACACCAAACAATTTCCAGTCAGCAACGTAGAGGTACAGCACTGACAACTCATTCATATTTTCATTTTATAAAAGGCACAGTCCTCCATAGCCATGAAGAATTTTAAATGTAGAGTTGGTAAACCTAAATGGAAAGACTTCAGACCTTTAGAAGCATACAATTTCTCTTCATCTGGTCAATTATTTCATATCATTCTCCCATTACCAATGGTGATTTTGTGCTTTTTGCATTTGTAGTCATTGGGCTTGCCTCAAAAACACTCTGAAAAATACATCTCAGAAGTATCACTAGGATGTCAGATGTTCTACGTAGTAACTAGTGAACCAAAGAAATGGAAATGGCCCAGGAAGAGCATGGGCTTGAGATGGAGCAGGCGAAGGTTCCACTGTTAAACTCCCTACCCCTAAACACTTCAGCATGTCATTACCTCTTCTACTCCAGCCCTGTTTTCAGGATTTATTCGTCTCCACATGGGCTTGTTATTAGGGACTAAGGGAACTGTCAGTGCCACACAGCTGAACCCTATGGAGACAGATGTCATTTCAGAATGGACTAGAACCACCAAGCAGCACAGATGTGCCTTGGATTTCACAGTTCTTGTCATCATCAGTGCAAACATGGAGCTGCCTTATTTGATGCAGCACAGAAGATTGAAAAAGCTGACCACAAATGGTTAAGAAACTGCAACAGGATGTATACTATCGTTCTGAAGAACCCAAATTAAACGGCAGCACATTCCAGGCAAGAAACGGAGGAGAAAAATTACTTTCCTCTGATTAGATAGCCAGATTAACTTAAACCCAGTAAAATTTCTTAGGCCACTTACCTAAAATATGGTCCAAATTTAAGCACTGTATTTCGGAGAAGAAATAAGTGACAAACAACTGGGTTTTGATGCCTACATTCGTTTGATTGTTACTTCACCTAATGTTCATTGCACATTCACTAACGATGTTTTAGAGTTTTCAGATACTACGTATTTAAAGATTGCCTTAAAAATAATCACAGTGATCTGTCATGATATCACACAGACAGTTATGGTTTATATGTATGGCTTCTCAGATGTCTTTGTGGAAAGTACATGACAGCTGTCACTTGACTGGAAACCCCCAAAATATGAACCTATCCTTACATGCTTAAAGCTCCATTAATTATTTGGTTTTGTCGGTGTGAAACCTTCCAAAACAGACAACTAGAAAAGCTGCAATTATTTTGCAACTCTTCTGGCTACAGTGGACAAAGAAGAGCAGGGACAGCAGTAATAAATGAAGCTACACTCCAGCACAAGACTTGTATGAATGTAGGTGGGAAGGTTTGATCCATTAATCATGGAAATCAGGAAACACCCCTGCTGTCCTCAACAGACACCGGCTTAGGCATTACCTGAGCTAAGGAGGCTAAGGAAGGTAACATGGTCAGTCAGTCTGCAGAAGGTTTCCTACCAGTCCCTTTAGGTAGGAGGTAAAGAAAGGTCTAAACAGGACACTTCAAACTATTAACCTGGACTGGCTGGATGTCACATACACAAAAAAACCCCCAAACTAAAACTAAATCCACATGAAACTAGTTGGAAATAAGGTTCATACTGGATGTATTCAAGATTATATTGAAATGCTTCTCAAAACAGTACTGTTTCTGTATTCAGCAAATATTGGTGTACTTGTTACATAATTTGTTAAAACCTTGCAAATATACATTCTCATTTATTACTCCTGGTATTACTTGGGCTTTATTTTCCAACAGTAAGTGGAAATACACATGACATGGGAAAAGGCTGCATCACACAGCTCATCCAACCAGGAAAAGTGGAGGCAGTTAAAAGTCTCTGGGGTATATTTTAGTATTTTGGTATTCGGAGCTGCTCTCAGTTTGTACATTTCTTTTTTGTAAAAAAAAGAAAAATTCAAACTTGATCTGATTTATTATATTTTCAAGAGAGAAAAATCAGGGTTAGAAAAGCAGCACTGTTTTCGGGTTTTGTACTCAAATATGCACTTCATGGAACTATGAAGATATCCCGGTTTAAGGGCCAATTCTGCATGAAGAGAACATAAGAGACTTTCTGTATAGGAAAGAAAAGTCCACTGTGGATCATGGGAAACATTAAGCTTTAATTACAGTTTTGCTGCAACTCAAGGGTAGTATTTGGCAACAGACTGAAAAGAGGTCTAAGTGCAGTAAATTTTCCTTCTCTAGTATCTCTGAGCTCTAGGTGGCCAACTCTGCCTAAGAAATACCCTCTGTATTCCTTCAGGGAGAGTACAGGTCGTTCTCCAGCACTGCACTGCGAGCAGGGAAGGGGTTTGGCAGCAGAGTGAACCTTGTCGCTGGTGAGGTGCTGAAGGATTTCCCCACCCCACCCCGTGTGTAATTCCCTGGAGCCCTGCCCCGCTGGCCCCGCAGAGCCAGCAGTGGCCGGCACAGCACACGCACCTTTCACTGAGCACAGCTGAAACCTAATACCTGCAATCCTCTTGGAAAGATCTGCCGAGGAACAATGAGATGGCAGCTGCTCAAAGGAGAATGCACAGGTTGCATTTGGGTTTGCTTTGTGCCAAGGACCCTCGGACTATCTTTTTAAAGTGTTCGTCAACAGTCCTATGGCTTGTTGATTCTAACAGCGTCACTTAAATTATTAAAAGTATGTACATAACTTTTCAATTAACAAACTGCTTGGCTCATGAAAATACATACACACAATTTATAAGTAGAAAACCAAGACTAAATATCTTATGATGAGCAGGTCACTATGAATTAAAAATGAGTTTTCAAATAAAATATTTAATGACATTTCAAATTAAATGAAACATTGGAAAATTAAAACTTTCATTGCTAAAGAGCCCTATTTAAGCACTTCAGCAAATCAAACTCTGGCAATGTATTGACCTGACTTAGATTCCTGACACTGAAACAAGTAAGAATCAAACACACAGAGACAACTCATTATAGTCTATACTTTAAACATTCCTATGGGATGAATTAAAGAAAACAACCTCAGAAAATGCTAAAGATAAAACAATATCACTAGAGTTCCTGGTACACATGCTTTTACAGAATTTTTTAGTAGAAGCAAATATATCTGTTTCTATAGAGTATAGTAGATACAGCCATCAAATACAAACAACAGATGAATTTTATTCTTTCAAGCCTTTATTCTTACCTACCTCCTGGTGTTCTCATACTCTATACTCTAAATACTTTACATGTTTGTGAAGCATGCAAAAATTTCTAAATTAAAAAAGTTATTTTACCTACCGTAAACTGCTGTATCAACAGGTCCATCAGAAAAGTGATCTTATTACTAAAGAGAACATAGGTGCAGTTTTCTATGCAGTTGCTGCAGGTGAGGCTGTAAACATTTACTGTACTGCACAGTGACCTACAAAATCCAAAGGGAAGAAAAATTAGAATTTTACTTTCTTCAGTAAATCAAAAGTAAATAAATGGCAACACATCGAAAACAACCTTGCAGGAATTCACATTCATTTTCTTCAACTTGGGATTCCAAACAGAACTAACACCTGAAATAAAATCAATTAAATAGCTTCAAAACAGTAAAGCCACACTTATCAGAAGCCACGCACTCTATGGGTACTGGACTCTCCTGTACTCAAAACTCTTACCAAAACTGATACAGAGTATCAGCCAATTTCATCATTTGGATAGGCAGTATTGTTTTGGTGTGCTATGGCACACAATGAACTCTTTCCTGGCAGGACATCCAAGAGCCTGTGTGAAGTATTTGACAGCAATTCCCAGGACACCAGGGCCAGCTTTAGAGAGAAGCTCCCAGCAGTGCCTGCGCTCCAACACAAGGAACAGGGATGACCAAGGAACTGGCAAACCCCAGCAGGTGAAAGGCCTGGCCCAGAAGTTCTAGTGGCACACGGTCACCCACTCCTGCAGAGCCTCCAGTGCTAATGTACAGCTCCAGCATAGGCTGAGCTGCACCTGTGGCTGGGGAAGAGGTGACAGCTCTGCAGTGGGAAGAAGGCAAAATCACAAGCACACACACACACAACTGTTCTTTGCATCACATGCAGTGATTTCCATCTGCTCCAATTAAAGTGTTCTTCTCAGAACAGGACTTGCAGGGAAGCTGGGACCAGTCCTAGGGAATAGTCTCACAGAGAAGGTTAATCTTACCAAAGAGAACCCTATTTCAGAATAAACAAAAAATTTGTTTCTTGAGCTTTGCTTACTACAAAAGCCATCACTGTTACTACGCAAACATCAACTCAAATGCATCATAAATATATCCAATAATAAATACAGATGGCTGGACATTCAAGTTGTTTGTCTACAGCAAACCAAAAGGAAAATAACTTTTATTTTGTTGGGTTTTTCTCAACATGTGAAAAAATGTGACTAAGTTCAAATAAGCTCCAAAGAAGAAAATAAATTATGAGCACTGCTGAAAGGTCATACAAAAGTGGGACTGCAACAAACACCAAGTTACTGCACTGAAATCATCAAAGCTGGTATTTAACAGAACAAGCTGCAGACTAATTCAACATACTTCTGGAGCTGAGTTTAACACTTTATCTTTCTCCTAAAATATTTTTTGAAACTACAAAATTATTTACACAATAAGGACTGTGGCTTTACTGATGCTGGGTTCATTGCTGAGGCATCTGGTCACTTAGCCTGGCTCTCCAGAGCTGAAATGGAAGCCTCTCACATATATACATTGTATTTCTCAAGCTAAGGAAAGCTGGAAATGCTCAGAGGCCAGAAGAAGTGGAGTACAATTTTTTTCATTGGAATGGCTGGATTATCTTCTCCTCATCTGGAGAATTTAGAAAAGAAGTGAATGAACACCTATACTTTTCCTGCTTTTCTGAGTACCACCATATTACCAGCTATATTAATTTAACTGTACTGGTAATTAATTTTACTCTACTGCCTAATTAAATCACCTTCAATCTGCAGTTTACATGATAAGAAAACAATATTAAGTAATTATTTACTGACCAAGGGCAGGTTAATTTTCATCTATTTCACCTAATTTTTAAACTACAAGGATAACACCTATAGATAATTCAAGCAGCATGCTTCACGTACATTTTATAAAATCTGCTTTGCAACACTATCCTCTTTTCCTCTCCTGACTATATAAAGGGATTTAGTTCCCTTCCCTCGGTAATGCTGAAAAATATTTTCATTAGGCACCTACTTCTACCTTTCATGAACATTATTCCCTTGTGTAGGTGTTTTTAGAGGGGAAGACAGAAGAAACTATATTGGTAGTCTCTATTTTCTGTTGAGAAGATACTTTAAATCAGCTTCTGTCATTTTATCAGCTATTTTAAAATAAAGATCAATTCTGTTTAAATATAAACACTGTAATTCATCCAAAGTGTCAAATATGAACTTGTAGGTTAATTTTGACAGCATTTCAGAGTTCTGAGGTGATTTAGTTAATTCACTGCAATAAATGCTTTTTGATATATGGGATTCCTAATTCCTAAGAGGATCATTTATTTTACACTTGAAAACACAAAAACTTCCCACTTTATTTAAAGACCAAATTCCACTGTAAGAACGCATCATGCTTTTGTATTTCCCAACTGAACCTCATGTCACAAAGAGTACTGGCGTTTTCAGAGACTCCGATAATGCGTTTGAAAAGGTGCTGTAAGCAAATGGATGTCAAATTAATTTTTCACAACAATAAAGAGGGTTCATTTAATTGATACCATAAGCTTGCTAACAGCAGCTCGTCTGAACACATTCTGATCACGGCACGCGCTCAGCTCTGCCTCGGTTCCACGGCCTGACTGGAATTCAGCACGGCGAGTGTTGGCACAGAAGTGTCCCCAGGTGGTTCACAGTGTTAAATGGCAGATTAGAGACAGCACAACTAATTTCTTTAATCTTATTAAGGGAACAACAGCTGTCAACTGTCACCATTTCTGCACAAGGCCGCCGAGACAAGCGAGGGGCTGCGCACGGCAGAGCCATAACTTTATTTAACCGCACGTTAAACTCGCCGGGATGAAAAACCCAACGCATTCCCCATCATTTTCTTCTCTTTTGGAACCTCTTAACTGCTCTTAATTCCAAAGCTGTTATCTCCAGAGATCCCAAAGCCAGCTGAAGGCCTGAAGCAGGAGGCTCTGTAAAGCAGGTGGTTATTGATTACCGATGTTGCTCTAAACTTTGTATCACACCCACAAATCAGCTTTCCAGCTCTGGCCCCAGCACGTTCACTCCAGCCCAGGGCCAGGCTGCCCTCGGATGCAAGGCTTTCCTCCAGAGTAAATCCAATTATAAAAACACTCCTTACGGTACACAAGCTTTGAGCCAAAAAAGAAATCTGTCTTTAAACTAGACAAAAATACGAATCTGTATGTTATATTTATTTTACATGAGTATGAAGGAGGAGGATTCATTTTAATCAGGCTAGATCTCAACAGTTTATATGTCTGCATGTGATTTTTTATTTTTTATGTTAGCAACATCTTCATTTCCTCAATTTGCCTGATATAAACAAGTTGACAAAACTTTAACTTTTATTAAAAATACCGAGGCATCAACAGTATGCAACCTTGGAAAACTAATCCATGATAGTGCACCAGGATACAGAGGCAAGAACTCAACTTTTGCTTAACAAAAATTAGGGCATCATCAACATAGAACAATTCACCTGTTTCACGTGTAAAGCTTTTCCATATTCTTCCAACTTCTGACATTATAAATGAACTTACTTTGATTATCAATGAATAACCCTAAATGTTCAATTTGGCAGTGCAATAATATAAAACTAAACATTATCAAATTTAGGATGTGTTAATTCAGTAGAAAACTGCTCATTTTTAACCAGTTTAAATAGCATGCAGCACTCTGATGGGGAAAGTGATCAGTATTGGTAATTACCCACTGGGGTTGCAAAGAAGTGGGAGGTGAAATATTACTGAAAAATGGTGCACAGCATGGCTGTAGAGTGGAATGGGTAAAGAACCATCAAGGTAAGAATATGGATTGAAACAACAATAAAAGTCCCTTGATTTTAAGGTTAAAAATATCAATTTTAACTATTGAAGACCATACAGGCTCTTACCCTTCAGTCATGGAGTCTTTTATACAATCAGGAACCCCCAGAGATTCATAATTACTGTTTTGTCTGTCATTTACATTATTTAAGGATATCCAATTAAAAAATGAGCTCCAGCCAAAGTCTAGACTCAATTAATAGAGAGAAGATAAAATTCAGCATCAATTATGCTTCAAGACACTTCCAAACCCAGACTGCAGTTTCACTCTGAAATGCTGTTGCACTTATGAATAAACTGTTGTATGACACATGACAAACAATTAATTTACCCCAATATTTACAGCTATGACAGAATTTGAAAATCTTCTACCAAAATTCTCCAGCCCCTGGCTTATCAATCATTTAGTGCAAGACCTGGCTTTAAACCTGAAAGTTTCATAACATTTCACAGAGCTGCTTTCAACAATCAAATTGTTGTTCCTTTATTGCACACGAGGGCAATGCTGCTTTATTCTTGAGCTCTGAGCCCAAAATCCAGCTAAACCAGACAGCAGGAATAGGTCACAGGAAGAGACAGATGCTGCAGGTTTCAGATGTTGAACTTGCACAGTGTTCATTCTCTTTAGAGTGTCTTTATGTCCTTGTACCAATTGCTAGTTTTCAATTAATTTGTTTCTAGTAAGTTAAGAAATGTATATGTTTCTCTACCTCACAGGAAAATAAGAAAGCTTGTTCTGCATTTCAGATAAAAAAAAGTTTGTTTGTGAACAATCCTATAAAAATGCATGAACAGCAACACTGCAGCTTAAGAAGTGTATGCTCATAAACCCAAGTAAAAATTACATAGAAACAAGCTATAAAACCAGCTCTTAGTTCAAAATAGTTCTTACTGATAAAAGTAATTTGTATCAATGCTATGCAAAATATTATGGAGGCACTAATTTCTTCTTTTTATGTATGTAATTATGGTTTGAGCTTTTTTGCCCTAATAATATCTGCTTTAAACAAATGATGCAAGAAACTGTATGAAAATGGAAGATACATAAAATTTGACTTCAATCCTATCTTAGCTTGTAGCAAAAGTCCAACTTTGTTCCTTACACAGCTACTGCCAACTTCTCTTTTAAAATACCGTCACTCAAGGAAGTCAAAGCATTTCCCAAATGTTAATTAAACAAACCCTACAAGCCTCATTTGTTAGTAGCTTTGTTGCCAACATGGCGTGGCACAAAGGGGGTAAATGAGCTGCACATTGCAAGGTAACTCAAGGGATGAGAATCATCTCCTGGTCTTCATCTTAAGGCATTAAATTGTTTTGCTGTGCAGCTCCCATTTGCTTTTCAGTAGAAGTGTAAGAAAAATACCATAGAGCTCTGAAACCTTTACAAATTCTGCTGACTATGTCTTGTTTTGTGGAGAAGTGGAACAATTCTGGAAAACTACAAAATGCTGCTTTAAGAAATAATGCAGCTGGACATTAATTTTTATGCTAACACCAAAAATAAAACTTACTATAACCCACTGCTTCTCCTTTCCCTTTTCCAGTGATTTATTTGAAGGGGAGAAAAAATGCCCCAACACCAAATGTATCATCTGTCTCATAAATGTTATTTCTTCCTCACAGCATTTCCCATCCTGCTGCTCTAACTACTGAGCTGGACAGTGGTACAAAACAACAGGCATATTGTCAAATCTTCTGATAATAAAGCTTTATCTTGTAGACATGGGATTAAAGTTGAGCTGCACCATACTGCCAGGATTTTGGAGAAAGAGAGATGTAGATAATAGCCCATGTAATCTCCTCACCTACTTGTAAATAGCTTATCCTCATCCAAAGCAACAGACAAATTGCCAATTGAAGATGAGTACAAATGGTTAAACATTGCAAGAACCCACAAACAATCTCAAGTACAGTGGTGTCCTTCAGCAAAGCATATTTGGCTGCGGGAAGACTGGAAGGCAATTCATGAAAGGTCTTAATTCAACTTCTCTCCGCAGGGCTTTGCTTTGTCTTTAAACAGAGAAAACTGCTGTTTCACTAGATTCAAAGTTCAAGAAATCAGGATGTAAATGATATTTGCACAAAAGAAAGAGAAGTAACTTCAAACTCGTTTCAAAATTAAATGAGAAATGTGATCTGAATTTTCTTCCTCATTTAAAGAATTAAATATATTCTATGATTGTCCTTTGGTTTTGAACCTCCCTCAGTCACTCTGTATGTGAAAAATGTCTTAAACCTTTCAGTGAGACCATACCAATACCCATGAACATGGTTTGTGCCTGGTTCAAACTGCTCAAAGAAAGTCCCACCCTCTGGAACTATTGCTTGCTCTTGACAGTTGAGGTGCGGATTCTGCACAGAACATTCCTCTCCATCAAAAGGACCACAGAAATACCAACAGAGGAGACTCTGCATCCCATGCAGCAACACCAAGTTCCCTGGGCCACTTCCAGCAGACTCCAGACTCTCTAAGTCAGACTCAAGCAGTCAGACTCTTGCAGACCAACCCTGCAAGAGCAGTTTGCTTTAGAGTACAGGATCCTGTGTCAAATTACGTGCAACCTGATGGATAACTTCCCAACTTCCAGATGCCTACAAAGTGGAGACTGCAGTTTGCTGTGAAGTTGAATGAAATGCTGTATTTTGGGAGTGGAGCAAAGTTCTTCAGAAGATGTTTTTAACATACAGTGTTGTCAGAACAGTTTATACTGATCTCTCTTCTACCCCCATAATTCTTTTGGAAATATGGCTAGTGGAAAACCTGTGTTAATAAAACAATGTTAAGAGAATTTTTCAAAGATGCAAAAACTCTTTTTATAATTCAGTCGTGAACAAGCTCAGGAATCTGAGAGACCACTGGTCTGAAAAGGGTGTGAGATAGTGACTGTCAGAGAGAGGAGAACTCTGAGCAACTCTTTGGATGTGATTTCTGTTATGCAAATGTGGCTGACATGAGGTTTTAATTATCAGCACACAAACTCCTTCGAGAACTAATACATCCTCAAACTGCCTAACAAACTTCAAACACAATGTTTTCAGTTATGTAAACACAATATTCTCAAACCTTCTCAACAAAGGTTGCTAAAGCACAAGACTATTCTTAAAAGGAAAGAACAAAAATCGAAGATGTACAGAAGGTGCACATTCTAAGAATTTAAAGCTCAATTTAAACTAGGTTTTATGTGGGCACACAGTGCAATCCTGTCCCTTGTGAAGCTTATCCCACATTGATCAGATAACTCAAAATTAGAGACTGTACAAATGAAGAAGCCCCAAGGCTGTCCCTGAGCTACTCACCATAGGCCCAACTCAGAACCGCTCACCAGTGGAGCTGGCTGGACTTGCAGCAAGTGCATTTGGCACAACTGCCAAGGCAGGAATTTTATTTATTCTCTTAGAAGTGCAAAGTCAAGATATTAAAAAAATGGTTTTTCCTTAGTGCTCTTTCCCAGCACTTCACACTTATGTCCCATAACATATTATCAGCCAGTTTTAATCCAAACTCTCACGCTTTAGTGCCTAAATTACAATTATACCAATATTACAAAATATCTACAAACAAATGATGACCATGGTACACACCAGGGCATCCTGGGTTTCGTTCATCTTGTACTAAAACCATGCCCAGCTCTGCTCTGAAAGCACCTATGTGCCCTTGACTGTATAAAAACTACAGTTAGAGATTAGGGAAAAGGGCATGCTTTCAAGCTACCAGTTTTTGCAGGAATTCTGCTTCGTCACCACCTTCTTTTTCAGGGATTAGACATTTAAACCCTTCCATTCTTATGTTCTGTAAAGAGGAATTTCTCTAATCCACAAGAATTTTGATTTACCTGTTTGTAGGAGCCCTTTCAGCTAGCAGTATCTTACAACTATTTCATTTTAAAAGCAGACAGATTCCAGTGAATTACAACACTTAAAAAAATTCCCCTGCTTCCCATTAGAGATCTTTGCAGACTAACTTCAAAAGATATGTATCTCCTCCTCTGTTAAACGACGTTTCGTCTTTCCTCTTTTTGTACAATTAGCTGCCACTCAAATATATCATAGCAGAAAATAAAAATCACCAAGTTAGGAAACCAGAGGGTGAGAGGAAATGTCTTTCCCCTTCCACGGCATAGAGAACAGCATGGTTTTGTGCTCTGAAGTTCAACACGGGACTAGGAGAAGAAGAAGCAGTGAAGCAGCAGATATGGAATGAATATTCTAGTGACTCTAAGTGGCAGGTGAAGGACCCATCACACTTACTTAAAGGGAACCCGTGCAGCTGCATTCAGGTTGGTGGGAGAAGTCACCGTCTGAAGAACATTTTCAAGGGCAGTCAGTCCTCCTGCAGCCCGGAATGCAATTTTATCTGCTGTGTTCTAAAGAAACACAAACACAGAAGAGAACCAACAGAAATTAAAGAAATGTGTCTACATAAAGGGTACATCTGACAGTTGTGGATACTGTTAATGTAGAAAGTCCTTAATGCATGTACTTATCACGTTGAACACCTTTGAAAAAGAGCATTTCACTGCTCATGCACAAGGACGAGTTGAAACTCTCAGGTGTAATTTTTTTCAGTTATCCCATATACATATCAAGTACTACACAGGTAAAACACTTGAACACCATATTTTCTGTAATGACATACAGTTACAGGGATTTTAATAAAGTTCATCTTTACCTGTTGCTATTATCTTTGTAGCTATACTGCTTTTACCATACAATTTTAAAAATATAGACAATTTCTACATGGGTACTTCCTCATTTGCACAAACTTTTTCAACAGGGGACAACCTCCAGGCTTGGTTTGTAAGTATGCATAAAATAGCTCAGGCAGATCCCTTTTCCTAGGTGTCCACTTGGAACTTGCACAGAGAATTTTAAATACCATCCTATCATTATTCTCACAGTTTGCAAATGACTGGGGTTTGCTGCAGCAGATCCAGTATTTTAGAACTTACACTCTTCTTTTCCTGCAAAATTGGTTTAATCTCCTCTCTTTACAGTAAAGCAAGTAAAATCTTTTTCTTCTCTACTTCTAAGCTGCTAATTTTGTATAGTTTTATTGGCAGTTTGATCATCTTGATTTTGTCAATGATGATGATGATAATATTCTAGTTAATAAGAAAGAATTTCTTCTTTTTTCCCCCCAGTGTTGCAAGCACTTCACACATGGGGAAAAAATGGGCAGTCCTCTATAAACATGATTATTATTAGTCTGTAAAGAATGTATTCTATTGTAACAGACTGCGTAACAGAAAAAACTCCCAGTGACTCTGACAATAAAATCCTTATTTGAACAACTAGAAGAATAATTAAACAGCTGTAATATGACTTAGATGGACAACATTTTTCCCTGTGAGATCAGACATTACACACAGAAGTACATATCTTACTTTTTATTTAAATCATGCAACTTTCTCTCCATTAAGTTTCGTTCAAGCAAACAGCTATATTGTATTTGATTTACAAGCTACAGAAAAAACTGTTCACAGAAGTCAGATATTCAAAAAGGAAGCATTTTCCACATTAATATGAGCTGCATTTAGATTTTTAGACAACCAAAAGGTTTACCTTTCAAGGAATAACTAGCCTCGAGTGAGTGGAAATCTGTGTGCCAACTTACCAAGCAGTTAAGAAAATCAACCAGCGATTTCCTACAGGCTAGCTGGTAAGCATAATTTCTAGCAGTTAATTTTAGCCCAGTGAGCCCAGTAAGTGTGCCTTAACTGCAGTTATTTTTGTGTTTTACTCATATATTCTTCCTCTGCTTCCTCTTCCTCCCACCTAAAAAAAACCTCAAAACCCTGCCTCCTTAAGCTCCCTTGGCTCCCAATAACACTTTCCACCAACTCCTGGTAGAGCCATAAAGAAAAGACCCAAACAGCAAAGAAACAGTCCTGCCATAAATCATCATTATTGACTTTATTTGAGCACCTTGGCTCACAGCCACAGCTCTCAAACCTCCTTCTCCCCTGCTCCCCCAGTGCTGCAGCACCCCCAGACAGAGCCCAGGGCCTTTCTAACCTTTCCCTGCTCGCTTCAGCTTAAAACTTCCCAGGTGTACAGAGAGATTTTGCTAATCCCAGTGTGCCTTTGCCTTGGGAACGGGCACACCCTGAGCAGTGCAGAGCAGGAGGCACACGAGGAGCACAGCAGTGAGGGCGGCCTTTCTGTGACGCTGCTGATTTATTTGTTAGTGCTCCTCCAGACCCAAATGCAGCCAGCTCTAGCCACTTCTCACTTTCCCTGTTTCTCAAGGGAGATTATGCCACAACCTATTAGCTCTTGTGGCAAGAAGTCTTTCCTGTCATTTAGACCAAATATGCCCTTTCTGTATTTCATCCCATTACTCGGAGTTACATCCGATTTATTGCATTCATTTTGTTTCTCCCCTCAGCAATCGCTCCGTTCTTGAACTCGTACACTGCTTCCTATTCCTACTTGGCTTGTTTCTCAACTCTCTGTTCTCTTTAATGCTAAACTCCACCTTTTCTTTTGTATTTTTTCATGTGAACTTTTCTTATCTGTGATTTTTTTTTTCCAGAACTCCTCTTTTCTCCATAAATACCTGGTAACGAAGTGTCCAGAAAGGAACTTTCCCCTATCCCAAATCAGTCACTAGAGCCACACTGAAAGAAGCAACAATGTCTCCCTATTCTGAGGGGAGGTTGTCGTGTACCTATTTTAAAAATATATAAACATTTTGAAGCTGTTTAATTTCCTCTGTGCTCTCCTTCCATTTCAATCTGGAGCATCACTTCTTTTATAGACAGACATTTTTCAGAGTGCCTGGTTCACTTTTGCCTAATACTTTACTAAAATACAAGTATACTTCTCAAAATACACATTTGCATTTTAAAAACTTCTGTTACTACTACAGTTTTTTATCAAGCAGAAGGGAGCCTGGAATTTCTTCTGATTTTATATGATTTAGCTATATGTCCTACTACTCCTCTTTCCAGATTACTCATAAAAATTCATTAGCATTTTGATGCTTATCCATGAAAAGAAACCCCTAACTATACGCATGGAAGAGAGAGGGAGAAGCTTCAGTAAAAGGAAGATACAACCAGCAGCAAAGCTGGGGAAGACACATGAGCACAGCATTTGTTACCTGTGCTCACAGAGGTCTGTAAAACTGCCACGTAGGGATACATGACTTTTAGCACAACATTTAATATATATTTAATTTATCTCCAGTGATTCTTTTAAGATGGAGAACTCCAAGGGCTTCTAACCCATTTCTTGGAAGGCAATGTTGATGCTGAAGTAGCTGCTGGTATCTGGCACGTGTGAATGACCCCACCCAGGTGTCCAGCTGTCAGGAATCCCAGGATCAGGCACAGCTCCTGGAGCTTGGCCTTGGGCCAGTGCAGCCCATGGGAGCTGAAAGGAAAACGTGCCCTGTCCACAGAGGAGCAGAAGAGTCACTTGAATACTGCACTGCTGGTGTTTTCCAGGTGAACGCTGTGGGACTGTGAGGACACACTGGAGGAAGAAATTATCCCTCAGCTGCCCACGACAAGACCTCGCACTGGTGAGCTGCTATAAAGAACATACAGCATTAAATCTCCCGTGTTGGAACATATTGTCAGTCTATCTCTGAAGAAGCCAATTCACACCAAATTATTTTAAAATATGTCTGAATAAATTCCTACTTGAGGCAACTTTCAAATTTTAGTATTTTTATATTCACCTGAAGAAATCTTTCTTGGATTATAAAACTACGTGAGCGAGACATTTATCCAATCTGTCTTTCTCTCAAAAATGAACTAATATCCTTGAAAATATGATGTCCTGTAGTGCTAAAGCTTTACATTAGCTGATACATATTATAATAGAAATTCAAAAGAAGTGGACTGAGGCATCTCAGTTATTCAGAGCCCTTGCTCACATAATATTCTTATTTAAAATGATCCCCATTTGAACCTGTGTCAGAATGAAAGACCCTTTCAGCTTTCTGCAACTTTTACTCTGGTGGCACCCAAAGCTCTGAGGAGATCAGGCATCGTGTGAGTACGAAAAATGATAGATTCTACAGGGAATAAATATTAAATCTCTATTTGAAAAGAGCACAAACCAGGATTGCATGTTTTTGCTGCTTGAAAGAAGCCTCCAGACTTCTAACTTAGTCTCCCAAATGAATTTATGAAACCTGTTTCATAATTTCACTGTAGGAACTGCTCTTTGAGTGGCTGCCCATTTAGATTGGGAGGGTTATTCTGTTCCTTGAACAATAGAAAATATATAAATATGCTTTTATACATTGTTTCAGAAATTCACAACTATTCAAATAACATTTTTAAACAATTTGATTTTTAAATACAAAAGGATTTCTATGCTCTGAAGCTAGCTGGTGACACAGGAGAGCAGAGACAAATGAATAAGTAAGCAAAAATTATTATTACTGTCATCTGTGCATTTTTTAACAGAGATGAGGAGGCACAAAAACCTTGGGGATGCCGCCTAGATGTGTCTTAAACATTAGAAAAACAAAAACAGAGATGCAGTTCCTCAGAGCAGCAGACACAGCACTCAAAACCAATCCATGAAAAGAGTCTGTTTTCCTTATCCCTCCCAAGCCCATCGTTGCAAACTACAGTGGTCTTGTTTGTACAGGAGGAAAGCCAACCCAGCTTATGTGACAGTAAGCATGGATTTAATCTCTGGACCATTGTAAGCTGGTCATTTGAAGCACACAGCCACTAACTTAGCAGAACACTGCATGAATCAAGTAACTTAGTGGAAAGTGTGTGTACACCCATGCATGTGTGGCACAGTAAACAGAAACAGTGATAAATCAGACAAACCATGTAACCATTTTATGGATTAATAATGAATTAAAACATATTTAGAAACTTAAAATTAATCCTTTAAAAAAATCCAATCAAGACAGCTCCCTGCACAGTGGGCAACCATGGCTAACTTATTTACCTACCTGTTACAACACCTTAATGGATCTGAATTTCCCTTCTCTTCTATGGCTCGAGTGACAACTGACTAATAGGATTACAGGCTCTGTTCCAATAATACAGCTCAGCTACGTGCCAGCAAAAAATGACAGCCTAAACCTGAATTACATGGCCTGGGAATCCATCCAATTATTAACTAAAGTAACTGTTATTACCTAACCTAATCAAAGGAGAAGCAGCTGTTAATCTTTGGTGGCCTGCAGTGTAGTAGTGGTCAGACTGGATGGACTGTCTTTGTACTTGACTCCTCTACAGACAATAATTATGTCCTTTGTGATCAAAAAGGAAGGGCTTCCTAACCTTTCAGACAGAGGCAGCAGATGGGGAACAACTGTTTGTGTGTTCATTAACAAGATAGGGTAGATTTTATCAGGGTTTGGCATCTGTGGCACCCTCCGAAGCACCACTTACCCAAGGACACAAGTATGTTTGGCAAATTTGAAAATGAGCAGACTAAATAGAAAGTTCAAAATAATGTTTTCATCTCATTATCTGACATTTGGTACAGAAAAATACACACAGCTCAAAAAGAGTGATTTACACGTATGCCTCATCCTAGCCAATGTGGCCAACAAAGAAACACCTGAAAAGGCCAACTGGGCCTGTGCTGGTACTTGGCTGGCTTTTGTTGCACTCATTAAAGCAGTCGCAAAATACAAACTGTGTGTTTCAGAAATAAAACCAAACCGGGGCAAGATCGCTGCTGAATTTACACAAGTCAGTGGGCAATACAAAGTAACACAGCATGAAATAAAGCCAGCACCACTTTGCAACAGCTTCTGGATTGTGTGTTCAATATTCCAGGACAGGAGTGGGACCAAAACCTCTGTCCCGCACTGCTGCTCCCCTCTCTCTACACAGGGCACTGGCAAACTGCAACACGTGTAGAAGGGAAGAGGTCAGAGGAATCTGCCTCACCAGGAGGCACGACAGAAGTGTAACTTAGTTTATGCTGAGGAAAGTAAAAATATGATGGGATGACAGTGCGGAAGGACCTGAATGGGAAGAAGATTTCTGATAATGCACAGGAACAGCTAATATTTGGAAGCTGAAACCGAATGAATTCAGGTAAGAATAAAATGGGGTTTTTTTAATGCCAAGAGTAATTAATGATGAGCATAATATACTTAGCATATATAGTCGACTCTCGATCATTTAAAGTTTTTAAATCAAACCTGATTATCTCCTAGAAAACTGTGATGCTAGTTAAATAATGATTTATTAATTCAGTGCAAGAGTTATTGGGTGAAATCCAATGTCCTGGACCAAAGTACTCACTTCCATACATTTCTCCAGTTAAAGTCTTATTATTAGTTAGTAAGTAGAGCAGAATCAGAAATAAAGCTGAGCTTTAACAGCTCAAATGATTTAATGCCAGCTTTGCTATCTCTGCTCTATGTGACTTTAGCACATTTTGACTATTTGAAATATTTCTGAACTAACTGAAATACTCTGCTGTAGACCCTCCCTCAAAGACAAACCTCCAAAATAAATATTTTCATGTAGACTAAAAAGGAAATTTAGAAAAATTATTTTTCCTTCATCAACCTAAAGAATGTTTTCTGCTGGTCCTGCAGAATGTCCGAACCAGAAACTGATCTGGAAAGTCCGTTTGAACAGACCTCAGGAACTAAAGTATTTCAGAAGAAATTATTTCTGAATGGAACCAAATACTCTGAAACATGCTGACTTCTATTTCTGAAAGAACACACTTGTGCCACTCCATTCTAAACTGTTCACTGATGGAAGAAATAATAACTAATTAGTAAAATATAGTTGAAATCCATCTTAAGAATTTTTTTCTTTCCTTTTATCTAGTGTTTGAAGATTCTATCTAAAATGCCAGGGGCTAAGAAATGCAGTTCAAAGCTGCCTTAGAAAAACAAACCAGACAACTGAATACTGGGCTGGCTCCACCTTTTTTTTCAAATCTTTCCTCTCCCTTTAAATAAATACACAAGTGTATCTACATGCACATACAAACCCATGGACACGTTTGTGACTGTAGAAAATCTACATTCTTTGGGTAGTCCTCCAGACTTTACACAGGGAAAATCACTGGAGAGTACACCAAAGTAGTATTTTCTATTAAAATAGACAATTTTACTCCCTGCAACACTTCTCTTTAGTGAAATTAGTGTTTTAGTAATCCCCCACTCCATGTGAAAATCTCAGACTGGTTTTCGAACATGAGTGAATTCACCCACAAGAAAATTTCAACCACTGAATATCAATGGAAAACTAGTTTAGGATTAAAACATGTGCCTGAACTGGCTCAGTGTCATTTGAATTGGAGGCAGGCATTAGTTCACATTAAGGAATATCTATCATGTGTTTATATCCATTTCTTCTTCCTGCACTGCTTATGGGTTAAAGCCCCAGAAAGGAGGCCTTGAGAAATGCTCCATCCCACCTTGTCCTGCACAGCAAAGTGAGAATTCTGAAGCCTGAAAGGTGATTTTGAAGCCTTAAAGATAAGGCAGCTCCTCTGTTTGCGTGTTCCCTCAGGTAGGAGAGGATGGTTCCCTGGCACCTGGGGAAGGTGTTTCACTGTGCATGAGCTCAGAACTTGCACACTCCCACGGAAAGGGGCCTCTGGCACCTGAGCCATCTGGGTTACAGTGGCTTTTCACTCCACAGCTAAGGTATGCCACCTGCAACTCCACAGCCTGTATTCAGCAGAGAGGAGGACTAACACCTAAGAACAAAAAGGGTGAAAAAGCAAGCAGTTGATACAGCATTCAAATGCAACATAAAAATGAGGCTCACCTTATTTTTAACTGCATCAAAAATAAAAGAAGAAGAGGCATTTTCGACTATCCCCTCTGGAAGTCTACTATTGACAAGCAACCTAAAATTGGTTCAGGCCTAGGGACAATACCAATACTACAAAATTGATTCTTAGGCCTGTCCTGAAAACACTAAATCCTGTGCACATAAACCTAATTTCTGTCTATGCCGTCATATACTTAATTAATTTTTCTGCTTGCAAACATCTGCCCACATTGTAAGGTTAAACCAAATTCAATAGGACTCCTTACTGACTCACTGTATGATCTAATTGAACAGGATGAGCCTTATTTACACAATCTCCTTCCCAGTTCTGCAGTGGCTTTTCAGTTCAGCAGCAAAGTCCCAGTGAGGCATGCTATTGCACTTCTGTTGACAAGGACAGAACCCTCACAA
The DNA here is from genome assembly GCA_013399195.1 of Dicrurus megarhynchus. Taxonomy (NCBI): domain Eukaryota; kingdom Metazoa; phylum Chordata; class Aves; order Passeriformes; family Dicruridae; genus Dicrurus; species Dicrurus megarhynchus. Next base: position 78,302 of record VXAD01012710.1, on the reverse strand, counting down.
TCCTAATTGTGAAGCCTCAAGAGTCAGTGAAAGCCATAAAGGAAAGACAGGTAAAGATAAACCAGTGAATTCCGTGCTCTCCGTTCAGCTGCTTTCACCCACGCCAAGGAGCATAACAGGAAACAGACAATATTGCTTGGGAAAGTAAGAATTATCCTGATAGATATTCTGAGAGCCAGCACTGAGCATTGCAGCACTTATTAAAAATAAAGGTTTGGTCTATCTATAAATAACAGGGCATCTAGTAAGTGCATCAATTAAAGGAGGAAAGCAACAATAGAGGTTTAATAAGAGGAACAATTGCTCCTGGATCTCCATAGATGGCTCCATTAGCTGAGGCCAATTTGACTTTTTCTGATTAACCTCACAAATAAAAGTTCCCAAACAGGTAAATAAAAAGCACAATTACGTGATCTTGTCCTGTCCCCTCTCAATATTTACTGGACAACGAATTGCCCAGCGAGTAGGAAAGTTAGGTCTCTGTGAACACTGGATCTGACCCGTCACTACTGAGAGTTGTCAGCCACTAGAAAGCAGCTGATTTCTGCTGAACCTAAACTATGAAAACCAGTGCAATCAAGCCAAACTGAAGATACTAAAATTATGTGGGAGAGGACATATGGAGAGGGAGCAGTGGCTGTTTAAAGACCTGTCATGAAGTCAAGGGCACTTGAATTCTAAACACAGCTTTCACCCTGATTGCCTTGGGTGCTCTCTTGTAACCTCTTGGATCATTTGCCCACTAGCCCATCTACAGGACAGCCACAAAAGACTGGGGGGCACAGGACAGTGTGGATTTGTGAGGTACTGCAAACATCGGAACAGACCATGAAGGCCCCTGGGTGATATGTTCTCGAGTCAGAAGTGATGGTCTCAAATCACTGCTGAATTTTAAAATACTTCAAAGAAAATATGTGTGTACATAGATACCATCAGACCAAACTAAACAAAAACTTCTTTAGAAACCACAATAATCATTACTTTATTGTGTTTTCTAAACTGGGATCTGCTGTTGGCAGAAATGTGCCTGGGTAGAGACTTCTCATCACTGAGAAATCAGTGCTTGGCTTTAATGACATTGAAACATATCTCCCGTCTTGTAGTGAAGGAACGTTGCTGGGACCCTGGAATGTATAAATATCCATTATATCCATTCTGATATGATGTATTAGTTCTAAACTGATGGAGAAGCCTGATCTGACAGCAAAAAGCCACAATTAGCACAACACTGGAAGCTGACAGCATCTAATTACATCCCGCAGCAGTTTTCAGCTACACCCATGTAGTTTCTGTGCAAATTAACCTCCCAATAATCTTGGAATAAGAACTCTCCAGAGCTTATCTGTGAACTGAACTTGCCTTTTAATACCATTTCCAGCAAACAAGTTAAAAAATATTCTGTGACTGACCTCTAGTAACAAGTTCCTATTTATATGTTCATCTTGGGGAAAAGGTTAATCCACAGATTACAGAAAGTCTGGGCAAACGAATTATTGATGAGCTAAAGCTGCCTTGCCCAACCTGCAGCACACAACACAAACCTGACCTGTTGACTTCTTCCAGGCAGTGACAGGGAAAGGCTGTTTGGGTGAGCAGTGCTGTCCAAAGAGCTCTTCCTGTGTTTGCCCACAGCCTCTGTGCTGGGACTGTCAAATCTGCTGCTGCAGTTGCTAGAGAAGGGGATGTTTCTAGTACCAGCAGCAGCTTGGACCACCTGCAGATAAACTGGTACTTACAGCACAATACTGATAGTCCAGGCTTTGAACACTGCTGAACCTTCTTCAAACTGTGTTTTAGTGGCACTGTGCATCACTGGCACTCAGTGCTGACCACCTACACATTAAAACTCTCTAATTCTCACTGTTACAGGCTTTAAAGAAATGAATTAATTTTGAGGAGGGTTACTTACATCTCATCTTTTCCACCAATTATATCTGCTTTATTCTTTCTAGAGTTCATGCTCTGATTCAGGTTCTGTACTTGACATTTGCAACAAAGGAAGCATAAATACAGAATTCCTGATGCTACTTTCTGTGTTGGCAAAATTATTAGATTTCAGTGGCAATATACAAAGTTCCAAGGGCCTGAATTCTAGTTTTAGCTAGTAAAACTTATTTTTTAGTTTAAAAAAACCCCCAACTTATTAGTATTTTTACTTTTTTAAAAAAATTATTTTTAAGTTTTAAAACTGATTTTTATGTTTTGTAATTCAATACCCTTCCTAAAGTTTAGATTTTGAACTTTAAATTGTTTTTCAATTGTTATAATTCAGCTTTACATTTGATTAAGGACTTCCCTTAATGTGGCATCACTGTAGCTTTGGAACTGGCTACTGCAGGAGTATCCCGAGTTGAAAAATTAATGGATGGATTAAAATATTAATCCACTATTCGCATAGAAACACATCATATGTTTAGCTAAAATGAACCTTAAAGTTTTAACTTCTCATTATAATAAATAAGAGCAGCAATTACTTTCACAGAGAACAAAACCCATAAGGATGAAAGCACAGTTAAGGTGGTATGTAAGTATTTATTTTGTTTTTTACAACTTTGGCTGGGAAATGCCCACTGCCTGATATAAAAGAAAGCCTTTTGGTGTAAACCAGTGCACCGTGCATGAAAATCTTCACCTGGCCAAGAGCCAAAAGACACGCATCATGTAACAGAACAGCAGAGGTTGCACCGTGACAGTACCAAGGGCTCTGCAGGGTCCCACTGAGGCGTCACAAGGGGGAGGTGGAAAGGGAGCAGGCTTGGGAGCCTTTCCAGCTGGTTTCATCCCCAGCTATGGATGTGCCTTGCCAGCTGTGGCAGAGCTCAGCCCTGCTGCTGGTGCCCTGCCAGTGCTGCACTGCAGCCCAGCTGCAGAGCTGCTCCAGCGCTGCAGACAGACACCCCGACGTGCTCACAAACCCCTGCCAAGTGGAGACAGCACCAAGAACCCTGGCTCATCAATGTGCCTCTTGAACTGTGGGCATGTGGCTACTTCCTTTTTAAATTTAATACTGTGCATATGAGTACTTCTACTTTTTCTGCAGAATTATCTGTGTGATTGCACATTTAAGTCTTGTCAGGATACACAGTGATTATCCAGGTAAGTACCTGTGCACCCACACCAGGAGACAGGCTGCTGTAAGCAGCTTAGTCGGAGAAAGAGCTGTGTAATTTCCAAGCACACTGGTGTCTGAACCCGTTGTCAGAAAGAAATTCTACTTCTAAATAGATTTATTACTTGTAAGGACTCAAAGGACCGCTGTTGTTTCTGCCAGTGGTGTCCTCTAGTGGAGACCCGGAGGATGCCGAGCAAACGGAAAGAGGAACGGGCTGAGGCCAGAACCACCCTGCCAAGGAACACCTCCCAGCCACAAACCTGCCAAGAAAGGTCTGCAATCCTGACCAAGCTTTTCATTGCTAGAATAATGCTTCAAGGTTAACTTTTTAAAGCTTCAGTCAGCCTAAGAAATGAATCCACTGTGAGGCTATAGAGAATAATGTATGTTAAATCATATACAGATACTGCGCCTGTGTGTGCATGCATGGATATACCTAAGATCACAAAACACAGTGTGGGTACAGCCACTGCTTCATGATTTAGGTATATTCACTACAACAGTAATTTTCACTCTTTTTCATACATAATGCCCTACGATGCTTTTTTTGACTTACATAAGATGGTGACAGATCAGCTGGCAATTCTCTGTTTGATGGCCACACCACCCTGCTGCACTAGGAACACATGGTTACCTGGGTACAAATATCTGCAGCACCAAAATTAAATGTGCAAGAGTTTGGGAATCACAATTCTCACTGTATTCCTAAATATACTTTAAGCAACAATACTGAGTCTTTATAACAGAGTATTTGCTTCTAAAATCTATTTTGTCTGTATATATATGTCATATATATATTTATATACACATACTCACGCAGGGCAATTTTAAATCTCTGTAGAGATATGTGAAGAAACTTATAATGAACGGGACAAAAGCTTACACATGTTCCATTTACACTCCTTTTGTTCCATACATTAGTTCTTCAACAGTTTTTAATTTTATTGTTTCTGTTTCTGATGATGAAGAGTTTGTATTATTGGGGAGGGGGGGGTTGTCCCTCTTCACCCTGGCTATGGTCACCATCCCCAATGGGCCTGACAGTTTAGAGAATAAAACATAAATACAGGGCCTGAGTGTGTTGTTAGAGCCAGCCATTTCTGACAGTCTTTACAATGGGATAAACACTGTCTGTCTACAGTCCCCATGTATTTGAAAGCTACGACAAACATTTTACTGAAATGTAAATAACTGACATCACACTGCTCAAACAGGAGGCTGAAAAATCTCTCTAAAAATCCCAAACCCAAAAACATTGCCTGACACAAAACAAACCATTAATGGTCACTGAGAGAACATGTTTTAGAGATCCTGAGCGTTGAGACCCTTTTTTTTAGAAAAAGGATTAAACCACTGCAGTCAATTACTAGGTCATATTCACACATTTTTCAGTTACAAAATGATACCTTCTCTAAGGAAGTGTATTTTCCCCCTGAAACCTGTTTCCAGTAAGAGTATTATTCTGAATTAGTAATGTAAATAATCACACTGAAACTTAGCCTGTTGAAAGGCAGCTACTTCTAGATTTGCATGAAGTGAGCTGGTAAGTAACTATAAGCACTGTGGCCCAATTTATTAAAAGCCTCCTCTTTTATTTTCTGGTTCCATTTTAATTCCACACTTCAACAATTTATTTTGTGCTCACTATTAGTTACTGAGATTTTTAGAGCACTTAGAGAGCATGAAGGAGATCAGGGACACAGCTATCCTCAAACCCATACAAAATCATACTAAGTTTTACGAACAGAAGCAGTGAAATCTTGTTAGGACTTTGTGCCTTGTGAAGATATGGGAGCCTCAGCTATACTGCTTGAGCTGGGCCATGGATCAAACCTGTGTCCTGCTCCTGCAGCCCTCTCTTCAGGAGCAGAGCTGTAAGACCTTCAGTCAAACCACTTAGTTAAAGAAATCTCATCACTTGTGTTGTGGTGGAGATCTTTTTCAAGCTAGTGATCAGTAAGAATCTTCAGATAAAAGTAGTTCCAGTTAAGCAGATTAATTGTCGCCCTAAATTTCCAAAAATCATGAAGTTCCCTCAGAATCCTACAGAATCTCTGTGCCATATTCCAAGTCGGATGGACAAGAGACACATTAAGGGCTTGCCTGGATGTCACATGTAAGTGTTGTACAAATTTAACTGGAGTGATTTAACTGCAGTGTTTTAGCTGCAGCTGAGCCAGGTGAAAAGGCCACTGCCCTCAGCTGCTGTCACCATCCTTACGACAGCAGCATCCTGCACCTTCCTCAGAATGAGTGTCTGCCAACCCTGCCCAGCACAGACCTATCCAAAACCACACAGAACACTTCTAGCATTTAGAAGTAGGAATTTTAAAACCTGAAGGCAAACCCAACCCTCTATAAACAAATTTTAGGAAGAACTTTAGGGAAGGGATGTTCTGTCAGCAAGTGTAAGGGTGACCATCCGAGAGGCAGCAACCTCTGACCCAGGTCAGGGTCACAACCTTAGAAATGTATGTACTTCAGTCAGCTTAGTGCCTAATGTCTATGCAGTAGACATTTTTTAATCAGTAGATTTTTTTAATCAGCAAGTTTTTAATCAGTAAATCTCACCTCTTTACATAATAGGGAAATAGATGATATAAGCATAATGTACCTGCAGTCACACTAACAGGACATGCAGCTCTCAATATCCTGGTTCCTAAGAGTTCCCTATCACAGGACATTTCTGTGTGAGTGCTCAAGGCAGACTTGAGCAGTTAATTTGGGATTCATTGCACATCTGAAACACACGGCTGCCCTCGGTGATGGATGTGCAAATGTAGTCCATCAAGGAATGAACATGCATAAAATCAAGAGAATCGTGGCAGGAAAAGTGCTCTAGCCCTGCCACTTCAAACATCAGCTCTGCTTTCTGTAAGAGGTTACACAAGTTCTTTCTTTTAGCATCAAAGGCCCATTCATAGGAGATCTTAAACTGAGGGTTATCAGATCTTATTAAGAGCTTGAAGAGTCCCATATGACATCTGCCAACCTCAGGCCAGGGCTTTCTGGTAACATTTGCACGCATTCTGCTGTTGTGGCTCTGTGTGTGTTTGTTTTCTTAATGTACTTTTAAACAAAGCAGAGGTGAAAGTGAATCCAGCCTCCTTCCAGGATTTCTGCCAGAAAGGATGAGATGCACAAACCCAAGGACTGCCTTCCAACAATCTAGAGCACACCCAGAGCAGCTGCAGTGTCTGTTGGACACACCTGGGGGACAGCACACCAGGTGTACACAACATCGGGATTTGTGCTCCTTGCCTCCTACCAACACATGACCTGAGGAACACAAGCCTGTTTAAAACTGCAACCACGTGATGGTTTATGACTTTAGAGTACCTCTTATGCATATTTAGTTTAAAGACACGTGAACCACATGTTTCATGCAGCTAATGGCCACACTCCAAGTCAGATGCTCAAAACCTGCACTTCAATTTGCTTATTCTTTGCAAATCCTTCTCCAGCATTGGAAGCTCTACTTTTTGTAGAGCTTCACCCAAGCCACTGTGGGCATATCGAGAAGTGTCTGGAGATCTAACAACCACTTGAAGCAAAGCAAAGCAACATCTCTTTGATTTGTTCACACCAGACTTTGCATGGGGAGCAAGCAGCAGTGAATGAAGAGCAGCTAAGGTGCTGCAATAAACAGCCAGGACTCCAAAATACACAGTGGTTAAGATGTATCTTTGCCTGAGAGAGATTTCTCAAATCTGAGTATCTAGTGGATATATAAACCTTTCAGTCTGCATTAAACAAGCACTTCTTGCTGTATTGGTGGAATCACTTGGCCCCAAATGCAGAATGTTTTTGTGTCCAGCAGAGCAGCAAGGCAGAAACAAGAGCAAGTGTGACCACAATAATCATGCAGGCATGCAGCACCCTAAACTGTTCTCACACTATGAAAGAGGTTCAGAAGTGAAAAAAAGCCTTTTTCAGAACTGTGGAACACATCAGATGAAGGCTAAGTCCAAACAGAAATTGTTAGTGTGATTTGATTGTACCTGGAGGCAAATCCCATTGAGACAGGGCTGCAAATCTTTTGTGTGTGGCTTTTTTTGTGATTCAAGTTTGCATAAATATTACACCCCACCCTTTCATGCTGTTTTAGCACAGTCATGGAATTTCTGATGAGCTGAATAACACTTCCTTCTGTTGAGAAATTTAATGGTATATATTTTTTTTATTTACTGTTACCAACACCAGCTCAGCAACTTATTGCATGATTTGTAAAACCAATCTTTTTTTTCCCTGGTGCGCCTGTATACATAAATTCTTCAGGCACTGTAAACTATCAACAAAAGAAAAATCCAATGTTTCACAGTATGAATGGAAAGAGGGGTTTTGGATCAATTATATTTTGTAATAGTTTTGCAGGACTTCTTCTGAGTAAGAAGAATTTCTAGTAAGTGGCAAGGATCTATTGTACTGAACCCTGTCCTCCCTCAGGGCAATTCTTTATTCAAGCCAGGCCATTAGCAAGGGTAAATCAATGTTATCAGCTCACACACACTGACAGCTTGTGTGGTTCCCACTCCCCCATTCCTCCCCCCACATTAGGGTATATTTTCATGCTCTCCAGGGAAATTCAATTAACAGTGTCAGTCTCCTCCTCTCAGTCCATGACTGACACCACCAGGACTCTTTTCAGTGCCCACTGACATGTAAGATGTGTCTGCTGATTTCTCGACTCCAAGTTAACAAGAGAATTCCCATCCCCTTCTACAAAAGACCGTGTATGATCTGTGCTGTAAACACAGCAACAGCTCCTGAAATCAATCTTTCTTGACCTTATTGATCAGGACACTCAGATATAAAAATACTTCTCCCGTGGTTGAGTAATGTTTTGGGGGTGAAACCCCAAATCAACAACAAAATAACACGAGTCTATTCATACTATCAAATTTAGTTTTTAATTCCCCACTGCAGACTCAATAACCAGCAAAACCTTGTGAACAATTAATGAGTAACACTTAGCTGCAATTCACATCTCATTTTAAAAAATGTCAGCAAATGACTACTAGTAAAAGACTGGATACAACTCCACTTTCCAAAGAGTTTCCAAGGATTATTTAGATAACTTTCAAAACAGATTCATCTTTTCATAGCAGTCATGCAACAACACGATTTCTGTATTTTGAAATCAATAAAAAATGAATTTTTCAATAATTAATGGAAACACAGCAAAATTTGAAAATGGCACAGCTCTTTCAAACACACTCTTAAGCCTGATGAGCAGCTCCAAGGAACCAACAGAACACACGGGAGCAGCCCGTGCATCCCAGGCAGCCTCCAGTATTTAAAAGCATGTGGCATTAGCAATTGTGTTCTTCACACCGACTAAGCTGTGAAAAGCATCAAGCAGAGCTCTCATTGTCACAAACATCAACCCTGAACCACAATGATGCAACCCCCTCCTCAGATTTCATTGATTTGGTTTCTTCCAGAACTAATTTTCATTATGTCTTGATTACAGATAAGAAAGAACTATTTTCTAGCGGTTAAAGAGAGAACAGAACATAATGTTCCAGCTGAAAACTCAAATACTGTGGTCCTAATGGAGCAAAAAACCACATTACAAGTCACAAAGCACTGTGGCAGCAGACTGACCATGAGGAAATAGGAAAAAAGATGCAAACACAGCGCTATCAATAAAAAAAAATCCAACATTTAACATAAACCAAAACATGCTCTACAATTGTATCAGTTTGAAAAACTTTAAAACCTAGAAATATCCCATATACATGCACATCATACCTTCCTCCTCCAGCAAAGACCCACTGACTTTGTTGAACTCTGGGAAAACTCAACAGATTGATGCTCCAGCAAACCTGGATCCAATTCTTTCCTCTGTTCTCTGCTAATCGGCTTGGCCAATTATGTAAGGGCTTGGCCCTTATTGTAAAAGCTGTTTGTGGGTAAGCACTACAAACTAGATGACTGAAATGACCCAAGCCAAAAACAATCCTCATGAAAATCCAGGGGGAAAAAGTGAAAAGTGTAATAGCAGACACTGCTTGTTACACAGAGGTCATTTATTCTTCAAAATCTCCTATTTAACATTCCCAAATCCAAACTGATGAGAACTGAGGGTGAAACAATTTATAGGTCAATCATAAGTCACCATACCTCTTTTTCCAGAATCCGAGAGATCTCTCCTAAAGTCCTGTCCAGACCAGGAACTTTGTTGTTCCCCAAGGAACAGCTATCCTGCATTTGGAGGTGCTTTAGAAGGTCTTTTGCTAATCGCTGTAACCTTCAACAGAAAACAAAGAGCAGTTAAAACAAAAACTCCCTTATTAACTCACATCTTAGTAATGAACCTCTGCTAACAATGAAGGAATCACAAAAATCTATGTCAAAATATTATTATCATCTATTCTGAACAGGATGCTACACATCCAAGGAGACACAGTCAGCTTGGAGTGTCTGACACTTCACTATCTACCTTTTCAAGGAAACAGCACAGATACAGTGTGAACAGTACAGCCAGAAAGGTGCTTCTTTATTAGCTACATTTACTTCTGATGTTTCCCTATTTCTCTGCCACAGCTTATCCTGCTAGTTTTTGCCATCCTCATTTTCAAATGGTTTCAACCTACGTGAGCAAGGGAAATGGAACAGCAGGACCATTTGGCTGATTTCTTACAGGCATCATAAAAGAAATGGCTCTTCAGGGTTATTTGAATAAGAGAAAAGCAGTGGCTTTGCAGCCTACCTCAGAAAGGGCATTTTATTAACGAGGGTCAGAAATGAAGCTAAAATGCAGAGGTGGGAGCGATGTAGACACACACGGGTTAGGTTTCATTTCAGTTTTATGTATCTGCATCTGGGCTATTCACCTGTGCTCTCCTGCTCGGCAGTGAGGGGAAATACACAGTGCCAGGGCACAATTCTCTCACCCCAAGGTCTAAAATACAGCACTCAAAACACACTCAGAGTTTATCCTTCTGTGCCTTGACTGTGAAGGTGGAAACTTCTACCTCTGTGGGAGCAGCAAGGCAGAGGAGACAAGTGCTGGCAGAGTCCCTTAACTGGAGACTGAGAGAAGTTGGAGGAAGTGTCATTCCATAGTTGCCACGGATTTGTTGTCACTGCCTCAGTGTCTCCTCCTAGCTGCTCTGAGTGACAAGGCTCAGGCCTTGGTGGACCTTTGGTTTCATCTACTGAGCAATTTGCACTGCAGTGGGACAAAGCTGGTAACTGAGCAGAGGAGTGGGAGGCACTGCTGTGGGTGGAAGCCTACACAGAGAAGTCTACAGGAAGGAAAAGAGAGGGGAAGGGTAAGAATGCTTATCATAAAATGGGAGATATCAGTGTAAAAGGGCCAGAAGGCATTCACAAAGTGACCACAGAGGATTGGAAAAGAAAAAGATTACATTAACCAGTCTCCCAGAAGTCAGACAGGAGATGGAATGGCTAGAGAATGTACCACGACAGTCCCACTATCAAAATAGCCCCCAAACCAAAAATCCTCAATATTAGAATATTAATTTGGGGAAGAATAGAGAGTTTCTACTTAATCAAGAAAAAACAGGCACTCTTGTGTCTTCTCCTTGAAAAAAACAGGAGCTTCATTAATAGCTTTCAAGACATGCTGAAGATACATATATGTTCTTGAAGTACAAATAAAAATGATTTGTAGAATTTTGAGTCTTGGACTTCTTATCATCTGGTCAGTTGAACCCACTAATATACAACCCGGATTTTTCTGTGACAAGAAAAATAAAAGGAGATTACATCCTGATGAGATTTTTTTGCACTGCTATTTCCTCTGTGGAAAATGAGGTTGGAGGAAACCTCTGTCTACCTCAGTAAGCCACAAGCTAAAATGGGAAACAAAATTAAAAGCCAAAGCCCAAATAACTGCAGGACTTGGATAGTAAATCAAAAGACCACAGCACCAATGAGAAGTGGAACTGCTGCAGTCCAGAAGTGGAGTATTCTCACAGAATGGGATTTAGAATGGCTATTGCCTTGGCAATATCCTAGCACATTAAGCAAAAAATACTTTATTTCTTTGGTGTATCTACTCAAATTCCATGATTAAAGCATATATAAAGCCCACCACACTATATTGCAACTTCATCTGATGAAAGACAGCAAGACAGGTTTCCATTTGCTTCATTTAACAGCACAGGAATGGAATTCCACCAGGATTAACCACAGAGGCTAAAGAAAGGCGCTTTCCTAATCTACATCAGGCATTGGCATACAAAATGTGTATGGTTTATCAAAACACTACTCACAAGGACTCAAAGAGAGCATAATCATATTACACTGAGCCTTCAGCTGACAGAACTAACAGAAGTGTGTCTTTTTCTTCAGTCTATTAAGATGCTCCACAAGTTAAACATCACGTTCGGTTTCTGTCCTCACTTTAAAAACAAGCTGTACAGTACTAACTCCCAAGGAAAAGCTTCCAGCTTTCCATTTCTTCTAAAAGTCTCTCTGGACACTTTTAACAAAATTCAAACTCTCTAAGTGTGCATTCAGCACTATACAGTAAGAAACTGGAAGAACGAATTTCCAATTCTGCCACATTAAAGAATTACCTCTTACATCCTCATATCCTACTGCAGGGTGAGTCTTCTGCCAAAAGCAGTTAACGGATGCTGTGTGATCACATGGGGAGGAGAAGGGAAATAAAAACTGCCTCTTCCCACCGACTGAACCTTGGAGAAATTATTTAAATATCCTTCATACTGACTTCTTGGCCGTGTCAGAGGAATAAGAATAATTTCTGGACTGTTTCAAAGGACTAGAAATCTATGCAAGAGGACTTGTGCTTGGATGTAGAATTTGCCATTGCTATGAGTGGATTTGGAAAGAGAGATCTCTTTGTACATACTGGACTCCTTGCATGCTCTTGGTATGCACTGGGGATTACCAGAACATGGCAGCCACACCTGACCCAGTGACTCTGGAAATACCATTGAGTCCAAATCCAAACATTTCGAGACAATTAGTCTTCTTCCTGTCCCCCAATTTTCACTCCTTCAATGCTTACTAAGCCATACAGGGAATGATAAATAACTGAAACTTTATTGTGCAGGACAGAAGAGGAACTTAATGTGTTTTTCTCTAAAATTATTTACATCTCACTTATTAAGGTTTTAGTACTCCCCACAAACAGATAATTCAGAATGCAGAAGAAATATCAGAAGGACATAAGGCATTGATGAGTGTTGGAACATGACCATAATGTAAACTAACAAATTGCATGTTCAGCAAATATAAATGCAGTATCTGATCTTTTTGCACTGCAAATGGGAAAACAAGGGATGTTCATATCAAAGGTTTTTCTTTTCAACACGGGCTAAATATTTTTAGCAGGTTTAGTATATAAGGAATAATAATAATATGGAAAAAGATCTGTTAATATTTATAGGCCACATTTCATCTCCAGAAGAAAAAGCCTTGACATAGTAGCATCAATGTAGCCAGCACTTCCAGATCCAACCCGATTTCTTGGCTGTACAGTGATGTCCCCACAGAAGGATGGGTGTGACTGGGCCCAGTGCTCACTCACTCATGGAAGGAGTGCTTTCTCCTCCTGGTCGCTCCTGCGAGGGCGGCCGCTGCCAGCCGGACACACAGCCCTGATTCTTCCCGAGGCAGCCCAGCCCGTGCCGGAGAGAACCGAGAGCAGCTCTGGCACTTCCTGGCCCGCCCCAGGAGCTGTGCTGAACCCCCTGAGAGCAGCCTCCACCCCCTGCATATTCCCTGTGCCCCCAGTGCCACCCCTGCACTACCATTCGTGTTGTCCTAGCACACGGGGCATCCTCCGGCCGCTGCAGGGTGTGCCATGGAAACACCATTCCACAGCTGGACACAGCCCCAAACACTGCCAGACAGAAACCATCTGCAGCTTCCTACACCTCTTGGAGTGCTTCAAATGGAAATCTGAAACACGATGAAAAATGCCTAGAAATACTACTTTCTGAATATATTGATTTGTATTCCCATGAAAATGTTTTAGCTGTTCTCTGAAGAGGAAATCCACCGCCTGCCCAATCATAAACCTGGTATTTGTCTTGTTTTAAAGTTTACCTGAATTTTATTTTATTTACACTCCGGCTCTTCTACAGTTTCCACATTTGGAAACTAAATTTTGTACAAGTACTTCCACTTTCAGAGATTGTCTGTTTTATTCCTCAGTAATCAGCATTTTATTATAATATCTTATAACTGGCCTGACTGGACTCTAAGCCTATTACACCAGGAAAACCTACAAGGTGAGTTTATCCTGCGAATACACTGATATATCATTATGAAAGAAAAAAAGTACTATATTGTTACAGACATTTAGCTTTGGGCTTCTGAAAGAACAAACTTCACACTACTTTCCCATCTTCTCTGCAGCAGACTCTTACAGGAAATAATATTTCATTTTCTACCTCTTTTTGTGCTGCAGTCTGTTTCCAGGATAACAGTGGTTCCAATTCCCATACTATCTGAACAGTTTGATTACAGTTTGAAAGAAATAGGTAACTAAAATGAATACATTAAAACAATTCTTGTTATGTGAGGAGAGACTGGCTAAAATATTAGACCAAAGGGTTAACTTCTTCCCCCTGCAAAGCAGCTAATTCCCTTCAGGCACACGGCAATCTTTCATTTTAGTTTTCCTGTTGTATTGAAGGATGACAACTGTACTTTGCTACCTGGATATTTAACACTGAAATACATGGCCTCTGTATTAGAAGATATTAAATACATGTAAATAACCCTCTAACTGTGTGAAAACGTTTTCCTTCCCTTTTAAAAAGGTGCTCTGATGGACACCTGAGAATGCTCTAATGGACACCTGACACACCTTTTGCCACATTATCCTAGTAGACTGGACACTAAATAATTACTCAGAGCAGTTCCCAGAGAATATGAATTAATACTACAAACCCACCAAGAGTCCACCAGCATTTACAAAATTACCTAAGTGCCACCAGGGACCAACCAGCAAATGCACAGTGGAGAGAGGCAGGGAGCAACACCTGGCTGCTCCAGGTGACAGTGCCCAGAGTCATTGCCTTGAATGTCCCTCTCAGCACATGAAATAGTTCAGAGACCAGAAGATCTACCAAACAAGGCAGTATTTGGAATTATCCCACCTCACTCCCTAATGTGCACAATTTTTTTTAACACCTACTAAAAAAACCCAACTGTCCCTGCCATCTTTTAAGAGTCGTTTCTAAGAAAGAACTGCTTAGAGCCATTTACAGTCCCAGTCATGAATCAGTCCCATGACACTGAAAAGGGGATACACACTGTGTCCATCAAAGTAGGATAAAGCCTGTCTGCTTATTGCTATAAGTGTAGTACCAGTGTAGAGCTTAGAAAGCACTTGGATCAGTGCTTCCTTAGTGCAAAAGGTTTTATAAATCTGCAAACCTTAAACTAAGTAAGAACCACTGAAACAGTCTATCAGCTGCATCAGGAAATCAGTGGTCTCATAATATTAAAGTGGCCTAATCTTAAAGGTGATCTAAAAAGGCTTTTTACCTGCCAAAGACTAATTCTGGGTTCTGTCTTTCTTCTGTAACAACTGACAACATGACTAAGAACTAAAATCAGATAAGAAATTGCATTCCATAAATGGTTCTGGTTGTTTGTGAAGACACTCTCGGTTTGGGGGTAGAGGAGTGGATAAAGAAATGTGGCATAAGCAAGGAAGCATAAAAGAAAGATGTATTTATTTAATTCTAAACCACATTGCTTCTGTTAAGCAAATAAATAAATCTACCAATTGTGTCCCATTTAAAATAGACTTTTAAAAGGAACTTCTCCATTTTTAAGTTCCACAGCCCACTAAGTCAAATGATAATTTTTTGTTCATTGGTATACACTCCAATCTGAGTACTTCAATCCTTCCCTTGGGAAGGGAAAGGGAAGGACAAAAAGTCTCGGCATTTGTTTTGACCCAAAGAATGCATTTAGCTCTCTGGGGTGTTACCCCCTTCCTTCTGTGACACAACTCTTCTCAGTAATGCTGCAGATCTCCTGAGACCTGTGCAGACTCCCAGCAGTTTGCTTCCTCAGCCCGGTACAGCAGCAGTTAATCACAGAGTCCTTGGGTGGCACACGGTGTTCTGGCTGAAGAGCCAATGCTCTGCTTGCACAGCTTCTCAAGGTAATAATGCTTCAGACCTACTACTGTTTGTTTCTTTGTGCTGACTCTTCCTGCTGGTCTTGGTTAAGTAGGATCCTGTACTTAGTTCTGTGTTTTCCTATTCTTTTTCTCTGTATTTAGACTATGTTGTACCACGTAAACAGATACAGTCTGGGCTAAAACTCTTGCCTCATAAAATTTCTTGCCCTCTCATCCTTTCTCTTACAGGAAGAGATAATACTTTCCTATTCTTGTCCCATTTTGTAGTATGTGTTATGCAAAGTAAACACATTTTAATAAACTGGGCTTCTGGTTGACTCACAGACACTCCTCTTCTTAAAAAGCCAGTTCAGACTTGAGCTAGCATTTGTACCCCCTCGATTTCAAAGAAGCTCACAAATATTTAAGCCCTCACAGTAGGTAAAAAGCTGTGTAATTTTGGAAATAACAATAACTATGTTATCTGAAACTATGTTTTAAAAACTTAGATGAAGAAGCTGATAGATCTCTAGGCTTCTACACGAAGACTGCAAAAGAGACCTCCCAGATCTGGGATGGAAGTGAGCTACGCAGTGGCCATCACACTAGCTCACATCTAAAAAGGTACAGCCCTAACAGAGGCAATAAAGGAAGAAACTAAAAAAGCAGATGGAACAGAAGATTCTGCCTGAAAGCAAATGCGCAATTAATTACATAAAGAGAAATGAAAACTCAAGATCAGTAAATTCAGGATCAGTCAAAAGATTTGGAAACACTTTAAAAAAATTAAAAATCTGAGTTTCTCTTGTGCTGCAATTGAGAAGGAACTGACCAAGTTACATCACTGATGATCTCAGAATTTAATGCTGAGGCACTAGAGCTTATTAATATCTTTGGAGTCAAATGCACACATTTCTACTCTCTGATGACTAGAACCTAATTTTTTATTTGCTAGTAGCAAAGAAAAGCAAAACATAGAAGCTACAAATCTAGAAGTCTTAATATACCATGAAATTAATCTTGCAAACTGAAGTGCTGATGACCAAGAAACGAAGCCAACACTTTCCCATGTGTTTATGCAGGTGTGCCATCTGCTGGAGATGGGTCATTTTCTTATGTCAAACCTCAGTGATGAATTTTTATTATTTTAAAATACATCTAAGATTCAGCAGCAGTTTTCAAGCTACTGAAAAGCTATGTAAAAGATACTCGCATACAGGCTAGTTGTATATACAGCCAAGGAGCTCTAACTGCAAGGGTCTGAACTGCTTAACCACCAGCAACTCGTACAAAGTGCCACCTTCCTCAGCAGTTCATGAGTGATGGAAACAACCACAAAATATACCGGATCTGGTACAGGTTATTACCTCAGTCTGAAGACAAATATCCCCAATCTGGGAAGTTGTTGCAATTTTAGGATGAAGGTTTTTGAATCCAGCTCTTGAGACCCCCCAGCCCCTTGAGGGATGCTACAGACTCCCTAAGCCAAGCTGCAAGAAAGGCACACACACCATGTGCCCACTGGGAATGGATGGCTCAGGAACACTAAGAACAGGGCAGGCCTGCATAATCCTCTTTACTAATCTGTTTGGTTCCCCATTTTTGGCTTAGGAGTCTCCTGGGCTGGATGCACTTTCCTAGAACTGCAGGAATGCAGGTAACCTGTCAGTTAGCACCTGTGTGAATTCTGTCTGGGAGCTCCCCACATCTCCCTGCACATTAAGAACACCGGGTTTGGTTTCTTTAGAACCTGGCTCCAGCTTTCCCCTGTGCTCCCTTATTGTGGTACCAAGAAGGACAGCAAACAATCACCATCCAGCTTTTCCCTGCCATTTAGGACCTTGTAGATCTCTATAATTTAACCACCCTGTTAGAACTTCCTCCCATTATCCAATTTTCCTCCAAAATGAGAAGTACTACTTTACTTATTTCCTAATACGTCAGTTATACCTGAAAATATTACAGATTTCCTTTTCTGCCATCTCTGAACCTTTAGCTATTGTAGCTTATCTGTTCAGAGACAAAGAACTAGAACTTCACATCCTATTCAAAAGAAGTAAATGACCTGGGTATTTGTACCTGATGACATTCTTTGTTCTGTTTTCGCTTGTTTCTTAAGTAATTTTAACAAAGGATTTCTATGTGCTGCTGAGAGTATCAAGTTGATATTTTCCTGGAATTACCTATTACATCTGCAAATTCAAGGCCCACACTTTTTATGTGAAGATATCACTGAATTCTATCTTCCCCCTCCACTGTGTAGCACTCAATATACATTGGATTTCACCTGCCATTTTACTACCTGGTCACTCACTCTCTTCAAAATTATCACTCAGCACCAGCTCTTGTCCCTACTGTCCTGGATCTCTGTACGAGCATCACACTCTGACCCCTCACTGCTGACCCTCTTTTTCCAAGTCACTTGTGAGTATGTTGACCATCACAGAATTGCATAACTCTACTGGTGACCTCCCTGTTCTGCCAAGGACTGATGAAATACTCCATTTCTTTTCCTTAACTGTTTTTCACTTAAACTACACGTACATAGTTTCTTTCAAAATCTTAGGTGATAGACCTTACCAAAATATTCTTGGACATCCAAATATTCTGCATCTTTTCCCAGTTGGTTTCAACAGAATCAGAAAACAAAAGCTGAGCAATTTTCACTTTCAAACTAAGCAGAAGGAGTTTGTCAGTGATCACAGATCTTGTTTTAATCTTACCATCCAGCTGTTTTCATCTGTGCCTTATCCTTGACAATAAAAAGGTCTATTCTTTAAAAAGCTCGATGTCAGACTAAGACATCCGTGCATTAAAACATCTGTGTCCACCACAAGAACCTTTGTTTCTGACCAAATGGAGGTCAAACACAAGATTTCCATTCCCAAAATTCCAGTGCTGAATTTTTTACCATCAGTCTTGTAGTACCAGACTAGAACCTTCTTGTTTCCAGGTTAGAAAGGGATGCTCTCTTTGCTATTGCAACTTACACAGGTTAAGATATACAATGTCTTCAGAAAAAACTGCATTCATTGAAGTCTGACCTTTGGTACCAGAGACTGATCTGTAACTCCAGATGGCAACGTGCCCCATATTGAGTGGAAACCTTCCACACCTGCCCCACCGGAAATTTCAGGGGCATTTCTCTGACAGACAAGGGAAAAAAGCACATGTCTAAAATATATAGAGAGAAATGCTTACTTGGCTTTAAATGGGGAATCAGACACAGCATTTTTTGCTTCCATCAAGCTCTCATATTCCTTTGCCCTGGAGGAGAAAATATTCATTATTATTGACAATTGTCTAAAGTGTACAGGATGTAATACAAACAATGGAGTTCAAACCTTTGGGTTTTTCTGCTTCATAGTAAGGCACAGCATTTCTGTCAATGCTGCCCTGCATAATCCATACAGGTGCTTAACTATGGGCCATTGGCCATTAACAATTTATGATTAACATTACTACTTGAGAATAACATCAGTACACAAATGGTGTATTTAAGTTGACTTTTCAAATGGCAGAAAATTGCACAAGTGATACATAAAACTGTAGTAATCTACTGCCTATTATAAAATTATTAGTGATACAATGCTATACAATACTATGATAAAAATACACAATATAAGCAATATTATTATATAAAACATTAATGACTCAGACATGTAGTGCAGACCAGATTAGTACATCAGAGAGATTACAACTAACATACAAATCATTGGTTATATTTGCAGGCACAGGAGCATTTTTTATGTTAGCTACTGACTGTATTGTAACATAATGAATGTTAGGCAAACAGCATAGAAACGCCCCCACCAACAACTTCTTTGCTGTTGGAAACAGAAACATAGCCTCTTTAGTCCCCTGAAAGTATTATTTAAACTGGCCATATGCCAAAAAGCAGGAAGAGGGAGACAAGACCTTTTTCCACTGCTTGTTTTCACTCCAGCCAGCCTGTGCCAACAGGTGAAAATCGCTCGTGGAGCAAGGCAGGATCCAGTGACAATCCTGTAACCCATTTCTAACAACACACAGGAAGCAAAACTAATCCAGGCACTGCAGTGATGCAGATACATTTCTCTCAGATACATACATTAAACCTTTCATTATATTTTCTGTTCACCCAAATGGCTCAAGTTTCCCAAAGCTACTCAGACTTTCCTTTCGTTTGCTTAACCATTCCAACTTATGCTCCACGCAAATATTGTTACATCACCACTAGCTCTGATTTGTGGGTCATTAATAAAGCCATTAATCACAGCTGAATTTAGTATTAAACATGAAGGTGAGATTCCTTTATTAACCTTTTGCCTTCCTAGCCAGAAACAACACATTCAGCTTCTGTACAGACAAGTCAGTCAAACCTGAATTATCACCCCAAACCCCTGTTACTAAATGCACATGGCTGGAGTTCTTTAAATCCCCTGCAAAGCACGTACCACCTATCTGGTAACCACACCTCTAATGCTTCCATTTAGCTTTCATCAAGCCTGCTTTTCCTGTTTGAGTATCCAGATATTCTTCTGCTAGCAGCACATACAGGATAACCTGAGATAATTCACTCACCTATATATCAGTTTTTACTGATAGCACCAGTTAAAAGGCTTAGGGTTATAAATATAATTAATAAGACCAACGAAACTTCTCAACACATCTAATATCCCATTGATCACCATTTGTCCCCTCATTCACCTCTGCCCTTCATTGCTTTGATATTGCAAGAGTGATTTAAGACCTGGAAACTCAGGAGTGCAACAGGAACCTATTTGGATGCAGTTCTTATTTTTTTCCAGTTTAAAATATCACAGCTTCCTAGAAACTTAAATGAATGTGACATTTCAAGTGCTGAGGTGTAAGGGCATTTGTTGTAACTATTTCTTTTTCTAGAGAAGAGTTGCAAACATGTACTAAAACACGGTCTGTAGATAATCTGCTAACACCTATGAAACTGAATTATCATCAAAATACCTCTGCTTTATGTTCCTACTGGACATTTTTATTATTAAGTCTTTTGTGATAACATCAGAAAATCTTCTATTTAATTGAGTTATCTTCAAAGACAGCAAAGCCATTGAAAACTTAAGCCACCCTTCAAAAGTAAAAACAAGCTTAATGAACATGAACCTAATGTCTCCTCAATATAACTTAAATTTTGAAACTTTCACTGTACTTTTCAGTAGTACATCACCAGGGTAAAATGATGGCCCTTTATTACTGTTTTAATTACCATTTTTGATGACGAATATGCTGACTCACACAGCGGTCTGACACATACGAATTCAAAATGTTCTGAAAAAGTTTTTCTCCTATCTGTGCCAACAATAAATTATTATTTGAACTTGCATACCAAGGTCTGACAATTCTTTGACTAAATTCAACAGAAGCAGCCCTGAAGAAATAATTAAAATGGGACCCAGTAAGTGCATTAAATCAACAGGTCATATGAATAACTCTGCATTTTGAGCGACCAGAAACCTGGAAGAACATGGTCCAGTTCCAACAGTGTGTTCTTCTGAACAGTGGGTCTGCTCATCCAAAGAGAGAGCAGTCAGAAACAATAATACATTGTAAGAGTGTTGTGGTTTTGAAGACTTATGTGCTATTTTAAGCACTGCTATGACTTAATAAAACATCTCACTTCTCCTGTAGCTCTAAAAACCTGTGCAAGCTTTTTTCTCTTATTTGAAACCCTTCTTGCTTAAAAAGGCAGAAAAAATATGTAACAATGACTCTTACCTACCTGAGAAGTATTTTTAGAGAGAAATGCAAAAATATGTTACGAAATTCAGCTGAGCATTAACCTGAGCTGGGGACTACTCAGCCATCAAGAGTGACACTGCCAGTTCATGATATAATGATGTCCTGCACATCATGCTGATTTGCAGATGTCACTTTTTAGACTAAGAACAAATTGCACGTCTGACAACTCACTTTCCACTTTAAGATATTTTTAACTTTCTTCTTGTTGTGTGACAGGCAACAAAAAATGATTAAATTTAGTCGTGGGATTTGACACTACAGCAGGCTGACTTCTATTTGTTGATTACTATTGATTTTCTTTGATACTCATTTTAAAATCAATAGCTAGAAAGAAAAATAGGCATGGTTTACACAAATTTAAACATGCTATTGTATGCTAGAAGAGGCTACAGTTTTGGCAGGGCACTGGCATCCAATTATGAGAAAAGCTCTTAACAGGTGAAACCAAGGGCTCCAGATCGATATTCAGTTTTCTTTCTCAATCAGAGAAAGTGGCCATAAATTAGGCTCATCAGTGTTATTTTCAAGACACTCCCAAAGCAAATAATTTTACATTTTTTTTAGCCTTCCACTGCACTCATACTAGAGGACAAAAGGTAAAGTTTGGAACAAAACTTAGAGGAAAAAAAAATAAAAAGAAATTTGTACTACCTGGAGTTCATCCGTGCCTTTAGCTTTTTGGCTTTCTTTTTAATTTTCTGTTTCTCCTCTCCATCTTTTAATGGTTCCACAGGAACAGAACTCTCAATCACAATGTCCACAATGTACTTTTTTAATGACAGGTGCTCCTGCAGAAAATATTGAAATAATATTTAATGGTATAGGATGTGATGGAGATCATAGATTATCTTCCCAGGAAAAACAGTGGTAAATATTTAACAGAAGGTTATGAAAATGAAGCCAGATTTTAAAATAAACCTTGGGAAAGAGATTATTTCACACTGGGGAGAACAAGTTGTGTATATTCTAAAAAGGGAGAAAAATTATTAAAAGAAGAACAATAAATACTGTGCCTTCTTTTCAAAATATTGATACCTAGCAAGTATGGACGCCAAGCTGACATCCCCTCTCTCCTCCAAGCTGCCTTTTACAGCTACATGAAACTTGCCCTACCCACATAGTTCCTTATATTAAATAAGCTAATTTTGGTTTTTATATTAATTCTTCATGAAAATCTAAACATGTCTTAACTTTTATTAAATAGATGGAAATGTATTTTACTATTCACTACTTACAATGTTACGAGTTATTAATAGGAGTATTACTTTTCCTCTCAATTTAACAAATTTCAGTTTAGGCAAAATATTGGAAAATTTCAGCTCCCCAGAGAAGAAATGCTAAACCAGTTCAATGCCAGTTATTAGAATGTATTTACACAATATTTAATATACTGAGGCTTGTATCTCTTTTCTTACAAAATACCACACAAATTATAAAGTACAGGTCACCATTGCTTATTAGGATAATTTATCCTTGAATATTATTATGGCCACAATTAGATGTGGCTATTCCTTCCCTTTTGGTAAGTACCCTAAAAATTAAAAGTAAAAGGTGAAGTGCTAAAAAAATTTATAGACAGTATTTTCCAGAAAACAACCTATATTTTCTTTCATTGATTCAGGAAAATATTGTGCCTGTTGAAAACAAAATAAATCTCAGTGAAATTTCCTGGAAAAAGACCATTTGGTTTTTGGAAAGCAGTGCTCCATGATGTAACCTAGGAATATATATCTGGTGGAAACAGTAAATGAAATATCTATTTTAAATCACAGGAATACAAAATGAATACTGAATTAGTAGCTCTAATTCTACTGAATTAGTACTGGACATCAGAAATCCAACAGTATTCTCTAAGCAAATTCTAAAGGTCATGTTGACTTTCCCTTTGCTCCTTTGCCTACCTTGGGGAACTCCCAGCACACCTGAACAGTCTTTCCTCAGTGTATTGTCCAAGCTGTCCAAACCATAGAGATTGCTACAGATCGCTATAGTCACTTGTAACGCAATTTTAACAGCTTTTGTAGCCACTTTCCCTGCCCTTAATATTTTCCATTTAATTTTATCAAGAAGTGCTTAAAAGAAAACCTTCTCAAGGTATCTCCAAAGGCTGTGCCCTTGGAGCATGAGTGTATTGCAATGAGTTAACTCTTCACCAAGCTGCTGCAGTGCAGAATAAACCATTCCCATCCTGGTTATGAAACTCCAGTTCAATTCAGAGAAATGTATCCCTCAACACCCACTTAAAAATAGCTTTTCCACTAGATTTCTTTTTAAAACCAGAAATCTGGTCATTAGGTTCAAACTTGACAGGAAACAGGTGGGTTTTAGCTTGACAATGTTAAGAAAAGAAAGGACTTCCTCAGAACAGACTCTGGCACTGCTGCTTTGCTACCAAGCTTCGGGGTACTTACCCTGTGACATCTATTGAAAAGGATCCTTAGGAATGATTTCAGTGGGACTTGGTATGTACATCCCTGCTCTCCAAAGGCTGCACCCCAGCACCACCAGGAGCTGACCTCAAGTCTCCCCAGTGAGATGCAGCACTTGTAACACACAAAACTAACCAGGACTATGACTGTAGTTCTGCATCGCTGTTCAACAGTGCAACTGGGATTTTGGTTCATCACATCTTCAAACTATTACTGCTCCAAAGTGACAGCAGAGTGGAATGAAGTTCCCACAGCACTCTGGGATGGCCACCACACTACACGAGGGGCAGCCAGGCTGCTGTGCAGCCACACCAGGGCAGCTGTGACCACGGGGTCACACTTGTGCTGGGCACAAAGGAAGGAGACAAAGCTTTGCACCCCCCTCACAGACACTCATCTCTTTTTTCATCATCTTATCTGTGGCTTAGCTGATGACTTGAAGAGAACTATAGGGTTCAACAAGCACATTCATGCCCCAGGCTGTGGGGCCAGGAGAGCAGCCACGATGGTTGCACACATTTTGTTCACGTGAACTCGAGCACCTCTGTGAACGATGGTTCTCAGAGTTCTCGGCTTTCACGTGGGGTGCTTTGGATTAATATCAGACTTCATCCATACAGCTCATTAAAGTCAGACTAGAGTAATAGTACCTTGTGTCACAAAAACAGTCACTTTTTGAAGGTACAGATCAAAGCGTGGGATTATCACTGTGGGCAGATCGACACCATTCAGGTGTGAAACGAGTATAACAAATAGCTTGGTGTTGGGTGACAACCGGTACCTGAAGAGAGCTGCTGCTACATCACTCTCCAGAGCAGGGGAAAAATATTTATCCCCGTGTTTTATTGAGCTCCCACCAGTTACCTGAAAAAAATTAGAGTTTTAGAATCCACTGAGTCACACTGAAGTACAGGAAGTACAATCCTTTAAATAATTAAACTCATGAGTAATTTACCTGTGCGGCCATAGCTGGGCAGGTGAACACACCACAAAAGCAACAACCATCAGAGCATAAAAGGGAGTCAGGCCAGTGCAGTGTTTTCAAAGCAAACTATTGCCATCCTTTCATTTAACTAATACTAAAACTCATCAGTTTGGGGGGGTGGGCGGGTGTATTTCTGATAAATGTAATACAGGATAACAGGGTAATCTGGACACTTCTTCCTGAAAGCCTTCCGTTTGTTTTTGCTATTATTTTTATATAAGTAAATGCTAAATGGAGTAAGAATTTCTGAGACTAAATGAATTTATCCTCTCCCTAAAAGCGTTCTGGGTTTCTTCTTAGGGCAATGTGAAGGGTCATCACTGGCCTGGTCCAGTGCTATGCTGAGCACATTCTGGCCCCAAATCCCCAGAGATTGCTAAACCACCAGATCTTTGGAGAATTTAGGCCATTATAAATGCAAAGCATTATTAAGCAGAGGCTCTTTTTTAACAGAAGCTTCTGTCATTAATATCTGTATTCAGCCCTACCAAAAACGTTCCGTTTCAGCCATATCAATTTTAGCAGTGTAATTTCTCTGAAGCTCTGTTTTAAAGGTTTAGGTACAAGACTCTAATTTTGCTGGTCCTGTCCTAACAGGATGCTTTTTATCTCAGGATTAAACCAGAGCCAGCTATGATAGTCATTCCATGTCAGATTTCTGCCATCATTTTTCATACTTGATACTCATCCTCTGAGCTGCACAGCTGAAATCAACAATGTCACAAAGTAAGGTCTCAGCTTTCGTGAAGGTGGCAGGATCTGTGCCACAAAGAGCAGTCACTGTTCTATGCTGGGATGTACAGCTGCAAAATAAGGAAAGAAGAACTGAATGCTGACATGTATTTCTTCATGATCACCTGCATATATTCCTCTATGCTCGTGTGATGATGGCTCAGTGACCCAATGGAGTAGAAATACTCCTGCTCTTTCTCTCCTGTGTTATTTCCATACATTCTCCAAAACTAGGGATTACTTTTAAAAATCCCAAGGTATCCTGTACCTGTCTTGGGGGAGACCCTCAGTGTCTAGCTGAAAAAGCCATGAAGCATAAAAGTATTTAATGGCATTTTGTACAGACACATTGTTATTTGACACAGCCATAGAACCTCTACGTTTTTACAGAACACTGAAGTAATTTTTAGAACAACTGACATAAATTTCTGTAAAAGTTTCAATACTTTATTTACAAGCAAGGTGACAAAGACTAATATTAAATGCCCACATAAAACTGCAGTCACCACAAAGCAGACAGAAATTATATTATTTACAAAAAAGCCTTCGCTATTTCTTCCTTCTCCCTCCATTCTCAACTGTTCTGACTTTTAGTCAAGTCATTGAAAATCCTGAAACTTTCCAAATGCAACAGATGGGCCTCATCTACAAACTACATGAGAAATCGAGTTGCCAAAACCATTAAAGCTAAAACTAATAAGGTCACCCCTGAAGTCACATTCTTGCATAGTCCCCTTCAACTGCCTGAACCAGAAAATCTACCCTGCTAATCTCATATCTTGAAGTTGATAATTTTAGTTGACTAAGCACTTCTTAAAACCAAGTTTTTCTCTATAGACTGAATTACACCCCTTTTTCTTATATGACATGTTTACATTACAAGGATAACAACATTATAATCAATATTCCCTGAAATACAAGTAATTTTTTTCAGACTCCAGAACAAACATAATTGCAAATTTTTCCATGGACAGCGTAGCAAATGCCACAAAATGCTGAAATGCTTTATAGCTGAGCAGGGTCCACTTCTGCTTGGATGAGGAAAAGCATACCATAAACTGGATTCTGAACCTCACTAATCTACATAAAATACAACAGCTGGACAAGAAATTTCCCAATTGACATCCTCTTCATACAATAGCCATTCACAAGACCAATACTCTTCACCAGCTCTTCCCATTTAGAGTCCTAATTACAGCAACAGCATCCATGGATCTGTCCTTGGCAGATGAAACCTTGGATTTACGAGTATTTATCAAACCAGAACACAACTGCAAAATTATGTTCCTACCCCATCTTTTTGACTATGACACTTCTTGGCTCTCTGTATTACATATAAGCTACTATTCATTTCACTACTCAGGAAATATTAATAGGAACTTTATTAAATTGTGAAGTGTGCCAAACAGAATTCTTCCGAACGAAATTCCCTCATTCTAAAATTAGAAGTAACCATAACACAAATACTTATTTCGTGTTCCTTTCTTTTTTAGTAAGTGCTGCCTTTTCATGAATTCTGCCTGGGGCAAGCCTGCATAGGCAGGCCAATACAGCAGCAAAGCCTCTATGCCAAGAAGAAAAGGAGAGCCTGGCTGTGCTGCTGTAGGGCAGCCACAGCTGCAGATCCTCTGTGTTGATCCCTGGCCCTACCTAAGCACAGTGTTCCCCCTACCACAGGCAGGGACAGCCAGGGGAGGCAGGCTCTGGAAATCCTTGGAGCCAGCAGGAGAGGCCAGGAGCAGCAGCCAGTACATCAGGGATTTCCTGGCACCTGCTCCAAGCTCAGCTGAGGCAGCACTGCAGGGAGATCTCTGTCCAGCCCCAGGCACGGCCATCCAAGTTCCAGGCTGTGACCCAGGGCTTCTTACCTGTGCTTCCATCATTTATAAACTAATCAAGTCATAGATGTGCAGAACCTTCCTGGCTATTGGACTTTCACCCAAAAAACTAAGCCAAAACGACCTTGCTGAATCTGAAGAGTTTATAGGGTTTTTTCCCCTCTGTTATTTTTTCATTTTCATTCCCTTCTATATTTCTGGATTCTGGCCAGAACTGAAGCAGAAATGCCGGAATACTGGAAGGCTGGCTATCCTATTATTTTTGTATTCTTTCCAACCTTGAATCCCCAAGCTCTGAAAGAAAAGGCATTCTTATAAGTGTTCTAACCCAATTCTGCAGACCAAGGCAACTCGAAAAACATCTGTCTCTAGCTACTTATTTAAATTCAGTCTTCAGAACTTCCAAACACTTGTTGTTACTTGCCCTCTCACATCAGCATTAAAATATAGACATGAGGAGGACTATAAAGAAATACTTGTAGTAGCTTATATCACATCATAATAGCTGTCATTCATTTACCATTTTAATATAAAAAATATATATCAAACTGAGTATTTTCCATAAAGGTAAGGTACATAAGGAATATATTCTAGCAAATCAATAGGTAACTATTCTGAAGCTTACGTGTATCTTTTGGATTTACAACTCTACCTGTTTCAAAATAAACAATATCCTGTAACTGCAGAAAGTAATTTAAAAATGTTTTCACTATTTATTCTCAATGTCAGGAATAATGGTTTCTTACTTGTGTATATAATCACTTAAGGGACATATTTGCCAAATTCTGAAGGGTTTTTTAAGGTTCAATTCTAAATCATGTTACCACAGGAATATTTGTTCATGATTTTACTACATGTTTCAACAAACTCCTTGCTATTTAATTTTTTCCTCATAACCTAGGACAATATTTAATATGGAAAACAGATGCTGAAGCAGACTACAAGTTATATCAAAAGCACATTTCAATTTTAAACAATGACAGCCTGAAACACAAATGATCAGTAATTTTTAATCCTAAGGAGATCAAATACAATCATAGGACCACAAGTGATGGTCCACTCCAAAATATGAAGATGCATAAAAAGGAAGGTATTCCTTATTAATATGAATTAATACGTGTTACTGTAGGTGCTACATATATAAGAAACAGGTTATAATGCACTGAATATTCAAATATTACCTCTCAAACCCAAGATTTTAATTATTCACATTTCTATGCTAGACTGTACTTCAAAAGATGAGTTGAGAGCATTAAAAACCTTTTACTCTTCATTCAAAACTGAAGAGTGACCTTTCATTGTACAATTAGGTTTTCCTTGACATCTGGAATTTAGGTTTTTTTTCATGAGGGACTAATCCTGCTTTTTAGCATGCCCAAACCAGAAACTATTTTTACTGGTAATAGTGACTACACATTCAGTCACCTTGCTTGTCCATAGATTCAATGACACGACAGTCTGCCACTAAGACAAATAACAAATAATATCCTTAATAGAAGATTTAAGTATTTCTTCAGATTTTTAATATCATTCCCACTTGTCACTCCAAAATGTGGCAACAGAAGGCAAAGTAAAGGTGGCTCTTCTGTGAGAATGAGAATTCTGCATCCTGGCCATGGAAAGCATCCCTGCAGATGAGGGAGGAAAGCTGGAAGGCACTGACATTATCATCTGGCTGCAAGGACAACTGACAGAAAGGGGGGGATGAGAGTGCAGTTGGGCCTGCCAGCAGTAGTTTTTATTACTGGCTGTGAATATTCAAGATACCCAAGCCAAAAATAGGAAGGGTGCAGCTGCTGGCAGTGATCTATCAAAATTAAAGGCACAGCCAATAAACAATTAATCATGTACATTTTTGCCAAGAAAAACAACACTTTATAATAAATTAAAGGTAAGAAGCTATTGCTATGCAAAGTACAAAAAACTAAAATTGATATATGGGGTACTGAGAGACCTTCTGCAAGCTGCAACATGGATTAGACTTTATAATCACTTGATTGTTCATGACAGTGTCTTCTAGGACAGAAGTATTCACAGCAGAATGACATGGCCAGAGCTCCTGGGCTGAAAGGACCACAGGTATACAAGACACATGAGCCATCCATAAACAAAAATGGACCACAGATGCCTGGCGTAATTCCACTCCTCTAGCAATGCACAACTCTGCTCTAAAAAAAATCCTTCCTTCCTCAGGAAAAAAAAAAAATTGAGTAAAGACAACTCAACCAGAACCTGAGGCTTTACTGGGATGGGGAGCTCTTGTTTGCAACTGATTTACAGATTGTTTCCCCTGAGCAATAGAGAAGAAAAATGGGCTACTGCTGGAGAACTATAATCAGATGCCAAGAAAAAAAATGAATTTACTATGAAGTCTGTGGATAAAGCAAACTGGAATATTGTTCTACAAATGACAAAAACATATGCACCACCATATTACCCAGAAATGGCTTCAGTGCCACCAGAGCTGGGTCAGGGTCACCTCCTTGTGCTGTAATGATCTTAATGGAGCAGTCAAATGTCAGAAGAGAAGAAGGGCAAACACAGCAGGGCAGGAGCAAGGCTGCACACACTGGCCACTGACTTCAGAGCTGTGGCTGCCCCATCCCTGGAAGTGTTCCAGGCCAGGCTGGACGGGGTTTGGAGCAGGCTGGGATAGTGGAAGGTGTCCCTGCCCATGGCAGGGGGTGGAACTGGAGGAGCTCTAAGATCCCTTCCACCCCAGACC
Organism: Dicrurus megarhynchus; assembly: GCA_013399195.1. NCBI lineage: Eukaryota > Metazoa > Chordata > Aves > Passeriformes > Dicruridae > Dicrurus > Dicrurus megarhynchus. The sequence continues at coordinate 48,639 of VXAD01012710.1, read as the reverse complement.
AGTCTGTGACTCTATGAATACAGGTAGACATGTAACATACCCATGAATGTTCCAGAATAAAAAAGAGAACTATTAATTGTGTATAATGATTTTTAAAAGCCACAAACCCACAGGTATAAACACCTCAAACTCCTCTATTAGATGAAACTAAAAACCTGACCATGCTTAGTACTATTATTTTCCATTTTGCTTAATCATATCTTCCAGACAGGCTACCAAAGGAGTTCATAGAACACTATTATTCATTTAAATAGAAGAACTTGAAAACACTCTGATTCAGAAAGGAAAACAAAAGCATTTTTTCAATAACGCAAAGGCTGAAGCAATAAATGTTATGTATTCCAAGTAATGGATAATTTAATTGCAATGAAAACGTAATGTGTTAAAAAAATAAGTAATTAGCAAAATCCTGGCATCACCATGGGTCTAGACAAGAAAGCTCCTTGTAAATACATATGAAGAAGAGCAAGGGTCAGACATGAAACTATCCCCACATCTTTTTCCCTCAGTAATTTCCTCTGCAAGAAATAATGGAAGCAGCACACACCTCTAGGAAAATAGCTCTGTTTCTTTCAGAGAAACAACTCCTCACTCCTAAAATCTAAGAACCCTTTAGAAATTCCAACTGCTACGAACATGAGCTCTGCCTGTGTGTGGTGCTGGCTGTAAAGCTCACCTGGCTGGCACAGCACAGGTACCAGCACAGCTCTGCCTCAGGCTCCCACCACATCCTGCCAGGGTTGGTGTCCGTACCTGGGGAAGCTGCCAGCACAGGCAGGCACTCTGTAAATCAGAGCTGGGCCAGGAAAGGCTCCCACTGCAGCCCCAGCCAACTGGGCAGCTACACTCCAAAGGGAGCTTTAGTCACTGGCCAGAAGCTTTTTTTAAAGGAATGTGGGTGGGCTCAACCAACCAGGTCTTTATATAAATCCTCACATTTTAATGCTGTCAGTCTTTAGACAACAACCACCTCTCTGCTCCATCATGGGATTATGTTTTCATTTGATCTAAATATACCTCTTAGAAGTTCTTTGCTGCCCTTATATAATGACAATAGAATCAGTCTTCTCTCCTGATAAAAAAAAAAGCACATTTTTCACATACACAAACAATGGTTCATTAATATTTCTCCATCCTGCTTTGGAATACTTAAAATTTTAGCATGCACCTTATATAAATTAACCAAACCCTGCCAAGTTATCTATGGCATCTGGTTTTTAGAAGTACTTTTCACTTATTAGAAACATTCATAGACCACACGGAATGACATGATTTATATTCTGAAAGTCCCTTTAAACCATGGCATTTAAACGCCAGGAGATACAGAGAGAGCTGGGACAATGGTTCAAAGGGAGCGGCTGGGTGTATTTCTCCAAGCAAACTAGGAGAGACAAGAAAGGCAAAGACAAAAGGGAAAGCAGAGGGGCATAAAAGTGAATCTGTAGGAGCTACAAGTGGAAGAAAATGTCTAAAAGGTCCTTGCAGAGACTCCTCAGCCTAATGAAATCACCAGGTGTTGTCCTATGGCTTTTGCAGGCACCTTTTCAGTGAGGCCTTTGTGTCACACGGGCTTTAATTCAGCAAAGCAATTAGTCAGGACTACCAACACACTAATTGATTCCAGTGAAGTCAATGAAAGCAAATTGCTTACACTGTTTACGTCTTCTGCTGAACTAAAAGCAACGTGGATGTTGAGAGAGGGGACGGGAAATCAATAGCATAGAAAATGGCAATGCAAAAGAAGGCGAAGCTGAGAGTTTGATGGAAGAAGCCAGGCACTTAAGCAGAGAGATAATGTAGGTAGGACGCTCTTACTGCACTGAAGATAATGGTGAAATGATGTGGGACAGTGGGAGCATTGAAAGCTTCAGAAATACACTGAAGATGACTTTTAGCCTGCTGGAAGTTTTACCAGCTAGGTGAATTAATGTATCTAAGAGGCCAGACAAAAGCAAAGTTACAAAGGAAGTAACAAATGCGAACAGAACTTAATTTGCTTTCACATGATAACCACTGTTACAAAACCAAGAGCTGTTTGCTGTAAGAGAAAGCTATGCCTGTTTCAGCTGGAGACTAATAAAGCCCCAAATGAGGAAAACCCAAAAAGGCTGATGTGCAGTGAAGCTCCCACATAATCTGAGAAAGAACCTCATGCTTTTTCATCTTCATTCATAGCAAAACTATTTTCTTTGTGCATGTCACATCCACAAATGAATTCACCTTCCTGATGGTCTAATACCAGCTGTCAGCTCCTGCACAAGACATGCTGGAATAAAGCACAATAAGCACTTAATGCCAAACCAGTGGGACACTGCTCTGACATGCAGTCTGCTTTTACCTCTGAAAATGTCTGTAAAATTACAGAATTTATTGACACTAAAGCAAAGAGAAAACCCCTAGAATATATTGGCTTCTTTTTATCTCTGGCAAGATCAACTCCTACCACCTGCCCGGCCCAGAGGAATCAGTGTCCCTGACCATTAAGTGGTTTTTAACTTTTTGCTTACAGTCAAATCAACCAAGAAAAATCCTTACTGTGTGAAGAGAAATTATATAATCATTTGCTTAAATCAGTTTCCGAAGTCTTGAGGAGATACCTAAATCTGCGATATCAGTACGGACAAAATAAAAAGAATCCTGTGATTTCTCAAGTAATAGTAAAGAACTTCTATGATCAGATTGGAATTTCTAAAAAGCTTTCTTTCCAGGCAGCTACCTAATATACTGAACAGGCTGAACACAAAACGAGTCAAAGATCAAGAGTAAGTTATCTGAGGTGTCAAGTGCATAAGGTTAAAGGTGAAATTTTATTAGGTCAAAGGTGATATAAATAAAATCTTTTATGTCAAAGAAGAAGGGTCACACAGGAGACATATATAATCTAAAGACATCACAGATGACAAGTAATAACTTTAAGTAGCACAAGTGTTTTCTCACTAGAGTTACCTTCACTGACTGAAAAATTGGAAACAGTGATAAATAAGTAACTATGACTATTATAAAGCTTCCCTGGAATATGGGCTCACTTCTATATAATACTTTGGAATTTTTTTCTCAAGTATTTCAAAACTTGAGAAGTTACTGAATGCTTTAGTTGTGAGGACGGCATTAACTATGCATGCTGAATAAAGGGATACACAAAGCACATTTCTCTGATAAATAAAACCGCTTTCCTACTTTACACTGACCAGATCTACAATGAGTGTCTTACTACTGCTCTTTGACAAAAATAATAAGTAATAAAGAGCAGAGAGGGCCTCAGACCCAGGAAATTTCAGGTTATGATAATATGGTTCAGAATTTTATACTTGGACTAATTGAAATATAGCCATAAATAATATATAAAATACCTAACAATGGAAGCATCCATACATTGCCAGTATGCCAAATACTACACACCATCTTGATTAAGGATATTGAAATCTGCTATAGTAATTCTCAAGCTGCTCATTCAGTTCAAATTGTTCTCTCCTTTCTCTCCCGCACTAAGCACTACTCAAGAAATACATACATTTAACCTTCGTCTAGGTCTTAAGTTTACATCAAAATGTTTTGCTGAGAAACCCTGGATTTAAGCACAAAAATCAGGATCTCTGCGCCCTCTAGTGGAACTTCTCTTTCACCAGCTGGGTGCAAAAGCAGCTGTTGGTACCTGATCCCTTTTTCCACACACTGGGATTGTTCAGCTATCAAATTAGATGTGAAGAGCGTGTAACGCCCAGTCAAAAGAAAATCCAGTTCACTGTTTTCCTCCAGATTCATCTCAGCCAGCTGCCCAGCAAGAACCACAGTTCAGTCACCAGTGGCCAAACAGATACCAGCAAAGGCCTGAGAGATCCAAGAAAATGTCAATACCTGGGAGTGCCCACAACAGGAACGATTCTGGGAAATCTCACAGCTGGTATTTCCAGGCAAACACGTGCAGTATGGAGCTTTCTCACATGTATCCACTTAGGTAAGCCTGGCATCTAAAATCAAAATCCAAAACCACACAACTCCCACTAATCACTGTCCAAGAGGAAAAAAAACTGAAAAACCAGTTTATGTATTTTCTTTACAGTTGGGAAAGGGCAGGAGAAAGTGCAACTCCACAAACATTTATTCCTTCAGACTACTGTGCCTCTCCAATTATCGTTTTCTGCTTTTTCAGTGATAACCACCTCTGCCAATTTCACTACTTCAGAGACCTAACTCCCCAAAGCTTTTTAAAAAGGAGAACGTTACAACCAGGTGTAAGAAGCTGAAAATAAATAGAATGTTTCAGTAAATTAAAATAGTAACAAGAACTGTGAAGAAAAGTGAAAAAATCAGAACTACTGGACAGTGTCATCTGAATCAGCTCGGCTGGAAACAGATTTCCAAACACAATTAAGTTCAATCTGAATCAGTGCTGAAGAACTGGCTTGCACACTGCTTCCTCCTAACACCTGACAGATAGAATAATACAGGCGCATTCACAAATTTTTTTGGATGTGGCAGAACTCAAATTCTCATAGAAAAGGCCGTGACTTAATACTGTAGGTGAATTCTGGCAGCAGCAACAAAAAATTAAATGAGACAACTATACAGATGTCTTTTCTACAAAAGAGTGGCCTCTTGATATAGTACAAAATGTCCTCAATGCTTCCTAAAAATCACCCTAAATGCCAACTCTCCTAAAGAAGCTACTGAAAAACTATTACTCTTCTTAGCAAGGTTAATACTTACAAAACGTTTCCAACCTTACATTTTGAAGTAATTTAGCACTACAGTTTTCAGCCTTATGGACCTTGATGCATAGGACAGCACATCTGCTCACCTGAAAAAGGACTAAGGTATTTCAAGCAACAAGAAGGAACAAAGGAAAAAAGCAGGACGCCGACACCTGCAATGTGTAAGATTTTTAGGATGAAAAGATAAATGTAGTGACATGAAAAATGCCTTTGGTTAATAGAAAAACAATTAGTCACATTTTATAAAGAATCTATTTCCAATGGCAATTGCCTGCAGTACGCGAATGCACTGTTTCTTTCATTCCTTTTCACTGGTAGTCTGCTTTGACTCCCATCCTAACAGAAACAGTCTTGTTCAACTCCTTTATAAGAATTTTCAAGACTTTCATAGGCTACTCAGCTGAATGGCATTTAAAACTAGAATACAGAAAAATAGTACAAAACTTACCACTTCTTCATCTGAAAGCTCTCGTCCTTGTATACTACTGTTTTCTCTCACAGCTTGCTGGTGTTTTTTCCCTTTAATGTGGCTAAAAAGATACACTTCTGATGAGATCTGTAATGACAATGACTTAATAGTTATTTTTTCTTTGCAAATTTCATAATGTATAAACAACAGTATTTTACATGTACTCCAAAATATGCCAGTTTGTCACGAATATGTTCAGAAATTCAAGCACAGTACTTTATTCCTCAACCTAATTTACATAAACGTCTTTTATGCAGGACTTAACAGTAAATTACAGAATGATTTGCTAGCCAGCAGTGTAATAACTGATTAAAAAATATGTTGGGCTTTCCTCTCATCTTCGCTTCAATCTAATTTCATATACTGGAGTTTCATTCTGAAATGCATGGTCAGTGAGTATACAAAGACTCCAGTCTGCTGAGCCTGAGTTTCTGTTCCAGCACTGCCCGAGGTGATCCCCTGCAATCTTGCTTAATGCAGCAATTAAAGAGAAATAATGCTTAGCGGCATATAAGGCTCCAATAATGCACACTCTTTGCAAAGCAGTGAAAGCAGTTATCAACAAGAGCAGATCTCCCAGCTCTGGCTCAGTGACTCCGTGGCTTCTCTCCCCAGCCATTCCTGGGACATGGGAGGGCAGGCACAAGCAGAGAGACCCTGCTGAGCCTGGGATGCTGCCAAGCAATGTACTTGGCTTCCAATAGCGACCAAAAAATAAGACACCAAAGGAAAAGAGGAGACAAAGAGAACACTCCTTTTCCTTTCCAACGCTTCTAAGCATCCAACCAAACTCAATTCGAGAACTTCTTGAGCTTGATGTGGTTTCTCTGTGAATTTCAATCCAACGAAACTTAACCAATCAACCCCTGAACTCATAGTGAATTCAAATAACTACAGCATCTTACAAAAAGGTGTTCCCAGCTCAGCTGCCTGCTATGTAAAGGATCACATTCTTTACTTTGCTATAAGTATCTTTTAACCACCTTCTTCCATTTGATGCTCCTGAATTCTTGCTTCTCTTTGCAGAGACAGCCAATAACTGAGCACTGCCCACAGTCTCCATTCTACCCACAACTCTACACTTCTTTCAAATCTTCCCTAACCCACCTGATTTACTGACAGAAGAATAAGGTGCACTTTTTACAAAAGCAGAGCAGGGATACAGGAAATGTGCAAGTGAGTGAAGCAGAACTTGTAGCTTTACGGCGTGGGTTGGTCTTGCAATTCCAGCAGTATCCCCTCTACCCAACTCACCATTACATTGCATAATGAGCACTGCTTCTTTCGCTCATAGGGTGTAAGCTTTGGTGCATAGTCAGTGTTAGCATGTCTTCCACTACTCAGTTCAGCTGCTTTCTCTTTTCTCTGTTCAATTTGTTCCATGTGCCTTCTAATACTTTCATCATGCTGAATGGAAAATAAAGCAATGAAGAATACACACAGTGAATTACAGCAAATGGAATTAAACTGTGCAAAGAAATATTGACATATTTTTCAACTAATGTATCCTTTTATACCTTCAGCTGAATCTTCTTCTGCAGTTCTTCCATGGCTTCTTGCTGAGCTGCGGTAAGAGCTGCCAACCTCTCCTCCCGATCTCTAACCAAAAGATAATCAGTATAGGGAGAATTTGTATCAATATAAAGCATGAATAATACTGGCACATTTATGTTTGGAATGGAGAACAAGAAAACCCAAAAATGAAGCTGAAGATGGTTCAGTAAAAAGAAAAACAACAAAAAGCAACTTAGTTAACAGAGAACGCCAATGTTTTCATTTGAATGACTTAATAGAGACAGACACTTGAACCTTTGTAGCAGAACCTGGATCACACCTCAGTCCCATTCAGAGCAATGACAGCCAAGGAGATGCTACAGAAGAGTGATGAACATGAAATCCTGTCACCACTTGCATTCTTCAGCCAAGGGCTGCAGTCAGTGAACCAATGGGGAGGAGCAGAACGACAAATGGAAAAAACCCCTTACGGCACTGAGGGCAGTGTTTCATAAAATGTTCATCAGTACAAATTTAAATACAGAAACTTCCAGATAAAACTTTGACCAACAACAGCATCACCCTGGTGAAGGAATTTAGATTTTTTTTCTGTCTGGGAAAAGAAAAAGGGGTGTAACTTTACTTGTAACTATAGACATTAAGCAGAAATCTGCTTATGTTAGAGTAAGATGAAACTCTTAGGTAAGAATTTCATCAAGAACAACTTCCTAGTGATCAGTAAGCCAAGGGATCAATTAAATCCTAAAGAGAAAGAAAGTCGGCTACTCATGCTGTTCATACAAAAAAATTGTACAATGTGATGGGAGAGAAGCCTGGCAGCTCTAAAGGGCCAAAGACACAATGAAGGCTCAGGGTAAAACTGAGCTATGAAGGAGTCAATCAAAGCCATCAGCCATCTTTTCAAAAAGCATTCTAAAATTAAAGGAGCCTAAGCCACAAAACTAGAGAGCTTAACATAAGGACTATTACCCAAACTGCAATGGATTTTGTCATGTCTGGGGTTTTTTTAAAACAGAAATCTGACAGAAAAAACCAAAATCAGTTCCATAAATGTAGAAGGCTCAGATAAAGTAACATTTTTAAAACAAAAAGCCACGGAAAATATAAAAGCGGATAGGAAAGAAGACAGGGGAGGAAGTAAATCAAATGATAAACACTAAACAATTGCTCTTTCAGAAAGAAAAAGTGAACTCTTCCGATCACTGTGGGTGTGGGAGGGGTGAGGAAGAGATCATGGATGAGAAGCATTAGGTAGTTTATGTGTTATCTTCCCTGAGGCACAGAAAGGAAAACTGAACTACAAGCTCATTTTAGCTACTTCTTTCATTCTGCATTTTTACATACTTGTTTAAAGTTACAAACTACAACAACTATTACCATTTCATACTTTGGGTTAATAGTCTTTGAAACAAAATTCTCAAGTTTCCATTTACAGAGCATCAACATTACTCCTGCACAAGCCCTTCTGAAAAGCATTCTTTTTACATGGTTAGGGCACTTCATACAGTTTTATGATTTCTATTGACAAGAACAAAATTTTCTGTATTATGGATTTCAACTCTCTGGAATATAAAATACTTTGAGATTACAACTAAAACTTTACTGGAAACAAGTTAATGTACTGTAAGGGCAGAGGGACTTTTAAAGTCAGTTTTAAGTACACTATTCCATTCATACAGATGCGTTAATCACCAACAGATGCACATGGTAAAGCTTATACTGAAGAAACTTTAAGCAGATACTGCAAGAATTACTCATTCCAGCAAGTATTAAATCTTCAGGACACAAGCCAAATCCTAGCAGCAGGAAAAAACCCAACAAAACACCAAACGATGCCCCAAGGTTCTCCAGAACACACTGCAATCCAGGATGGAAGGCCAGGACAGCCAGCTTCCTGTCAAGCTCATCCCTCCCTGAGCTTCAAAACCACCGAGTCCTCCCTTCACTCTGCTATGTCAGAGAAACCTCAGAACTGTTATTAGGGAGATGTAATGACTCCGACATAACAGAATCACCAGGCTGTAAGGCACCACACACATTCGTTCCTACACTTTCCCAAAATCATTAAAAAAAAAAAAAAGGAAAAAAAAAGGAAAAAAATCTCTCTTGTGTAATCAACATCTGGCAAAGAAAAACAAGTGCAAGCACGGTACTGCAATATCAAGTACAAAGGGTTTGAAAACTGAGCGTTATAGCAACAAATACAGAGATTTGCTGACACAATACCAACAGAAGGCAAATGGAAACCACTGCTTCTCACATGTCATAAGGAAATGAATGGGGTGCAACAAAGGGATGTGGCAGATTTAACACTGATTAAACTAAAAGAGCAAGGAATTGTATGCTTGGAGATTTTTGACAAGATCTAACCGTAGAAGGCCTTAGAAGACAAAGATGGGGATAGTGGGACAATTATCAGCAATTTGCTTACTTTGAGGGTTTCCTCAAATTTCAGAAAGATGTAGAAGCCTTACACTTGCAGGGTCTATCTTCCCAAAACAGTATAACCAAATTCTCCATTAGTCCTAATCTTCCTCGACTATTTGCAAATGAGAATAAGATACTGAAGGATCCCTTCCATCTCATTGTGATTTTGGCTCAAAACACTGAGGAAGGGTCCATGAAGCCCTGGGAAAGGCTACAGATCCTACCCAGAATTCATTATACATCTAATGGAAAGCTGAATCTCTTTATGATGTCACTCATGACTTCAGAAGATGAAAGGTGATCAATACATTTCTGAATATTTTACTTGGGAAAAAAAAAAATCCTCTTCATGACAATTTTGAAGAAAACAAGCTGTGACAATAAAAATGTAACAAGAAACATTAGTGTTCACCCAGCCCAGAAAAAACCCTAACCTTTATCAAGGATTCAAGGAATGCTTATGGCAGGGGAACTGTAGGAAAAGAGGAAGAAATAGTAGGTGAATACAAACAGAATTTTGTAAATTAAACAAGCAGAATGTATCAGACTGCATCAGACTTGAAAGTAAGCCTCTCTCACAAAGCAACATTCATTCTCTCTGCACCTCATGTTTGGCTCAAAAGGAAGAGAGAGAAAAGTCCATGTGAAGTCCCCTTTATGAACTTTTAATTATGGACAAAACTATAAACCAAGTAGTTCACAGGCAGCAGAATTAATGAAGCCTGATTTCCTGGCTTTGTGCTTCACAAATGTAATCTTTAGTGTCTACAACAACATGAAATCAAATTGATGCCAGTAAGTTCAAAAGTTTCTGGAGAGTGGAGGAAACGGGGAACATGGGTACAATAATCTTGTTTCCTTTGAAAACTAAGGTGAAAGATGAAAAAGGCAAATTATTACAAGGTCTTGTCAGCAATAAAACTAAGATGAATATAATAAAATACAGCCTTGCAACTTATATTGTGCATGTATGTAAGGAATACAAAAACCTATTACAGAATTTATGATGACTCACTTGATTTCTTCTTTCAAGCCATTCATCAAGAATCCTTAATAATGCTACTTCTTAAAATCCTAAGCCTGACAAGCCAGGAAGGTACTGCTGTTACAGAGAAGGTGCAGTTTACTGGGGAGGATAACAGTGAAGGGAACCAAAGAAACGATTGCAAAGTTACCTGGCTCTCTCCCGTGCTGCATCTTCTCGTGCTTTTTCTTTCTCTTGCCTCTGCTGCTCAATCCGTGCTTCCTGCTCCTTCCTCTTCATCAGCAGCTCCTCCACCCGGGCCTGCCGCTCCGCTTCCAGGGCTCTCTTGCGCTCCTAGCCAGGGAAAAGCAAATTCTCACTGCTCTTTTAGGCATGAAATAAACAGGAATTAAGAGAAACTCTCTGTTAACGTCTGCGGAGCCAAAATGAAACACAAAGCCGTGTTTCATCGTGCCCCTGCAGCTGTGGACACATCGTACCTGAACTGCCTCATCCCGCGCTTGTTTCTCCTCTTGCCTTCGCTGCCGCTCTTCCTGTAACTCATTTAAGCGCTGTTCGTATTCCTTGAGCTTGTTCAACACATCGTGGCGTTTGTTCTGAGCTTCCAAGGTGTTTATAAAAGCAATTTCATTTACCTGCAAACAATCAGAAAGCCTAAGAAAAGACCTGAGAAGTTGAAATAGGTTTCATCTTAAGGAATTCCATCCATTTGTTAATTATCCACTTGATACTTAAACTGGTGGGACATTTCTCCAGAATGGGTTGGAAACTACCAACTTGAGAATAAGTCTTTAGGTTTTGTAATCATTTTGTATTGTTTTGTTTGTTTTAAACAAGACAGCCCATGGAATATAAAAAGAGAATTTGAATTATATCAGAGAAACAAGAAACTTGGGTAAAATACAGAAAAATCTCTAAATCCTCTCAGTGTCAAGACTTCATCAGTCCCTCTCCATCCCAAAATGTGTAATGTTAAAATCCAGATGGATAAATCAGTACAGTACACAAGTGTTAGTAGAATCCAACAGGTCTTTTGAGCTAACTGATCAAAAAAGTGGAAGTATACGTAGTAGGAATAAGAACAAAACAAACAGGCTCATGGTCTAATATTTCTTATCCATATAGCCTATTTCATGAACATGTATTATCTTTTTCAACCACAGGACAAAAGAACAAAAAATAATAAGAAAAGGTTAGCTTAAAAGAACTTAAATGTGCACACTAAAAAAAAACAGGTAAAGGGAACATATATAGACAGACAAAAACAGATAATGAAAAAGGGTGGTAGGATCATGTTTGTAACTTTGTTTACTGACTAGAATCCATTTACAGAATGGATTTTACAGGTCAGTAAACAAGCAAGCACTGGGAATTTAGATAACCAACTGGGCAGCAACAGTTACCATGGTCTGCAGCTATCCTACCCATCAGCTATTTCTCTAAAGCCTTCTGGCCCAATTAACCTTGATTTCCAGAACACAAGAACCTCATGAGGCAGCAGATCCTACACACTTAAACACATACAGTATTTGAAACATCTGCTTATCTGGGGAACTATGGCAAGGGTGATTTAGTTAATATAATTACAGAAGTCACACTGGTGTAATGGAATAGTAATCAGTGTATGGTAGACTGAATTAGGTAGTCTAGAAATCATGTTAATTCAAGAGAGAGACAGCAACTAAGTAAAAAAGCTAAATCAGTTTTGTTGTGCTTATCTTGAATAACACAAATGAACAGCTGCATCAATCAGGGCTGGGATACATGCTCATCATATAATGAAACAGTTTCAAGGAGATCCATGTATCTTTACTTGGGAAAAACAGTCTTTAAAATAAAATACTTCATTTATGTTATGCTGGTTTTGGCTGGGATAGAGTTAACTCTCTCTGTAGTAGCTAGTATGGGACTATGTTTTGGATTTGTGCTGGAAACAATGCTGGTAACACAGGGATGTTTTAGTTACTGTTGCATAGGGCTTGCACAGCATCAAGGCCAAGGGACCAAAGGGATATTCGAGACCACAGGACATCATGTGCAGCAACAAAACTGGGGGGAGGTTGGCGTGGGGCCACTGCTCAGGCCAGTTGTTTCCTTTTGCATCCCTTGTCTTTCTTTATTATTTATCTCTCTTTGTTATTTTTCTTTTTCTTAGAACTGATTTTTCCCCATCCAGTTATTAAACTGTTTCTGTATCAGCCCACGAGATGTCTCACCTTTACACCTCTGATTCTCTCCCCCCATCCCATGGACAGGAGGCAGAATAAGAATGTGGTTGTGTGGTGCTTAGTTGCTGGCTGGGGTTAAACCATTAAAAATTTTATCTAAGTAGTATGAAAGAGGCAAACCAAAAAGCATCCATCTAGTGATTGCCTTATGGAGTTATGTGTTAAGTCAGAAGAGCACTGAACATACTTAATTTAGAATAACTGCCACATGCTAACTGCAGGTCTCTGTCTATTCCCAGCTGCTTAACAACATTAGTGGTACAAAACACAGCAACACAAGTACTGTTTAAGGACACAGAAGGCTGGATCTAGAATGGTTTTTTAACGAAGAAGAAGAAACATGAGCTCCCTCCACTTCTCTTTCTACATGCTGGAAAGCAGAGAACTGATCATTAGATCTTCTAGTCCTTCCAGGAGGACTAGATATCATCAAAAATGCTGCCCCACTCAGTGAGGAACAAAAGCAGCAAGGTAACTATCAGCTCTTTATTTCAACCCATATTTTCTTCCACACCAACACACCATGATGTCTAGTAATAGCTAATTAATTTTAAGTCATATCAGAAAAAACTGCACCATTTATACATCAGCACTTATCTGCTTCGTGGCTCACCTGTGTTTGTACCTAACCTGCACTGTCCTTCACAGACTACTCAGGAACACTCTGAGGTACCACATACATAAAGGCATAGCTATTAAATAGTTCTCTTGAAAACAGAATCACTTACCTTAGCTTCTTCCTCTTGTGCTTTTTTCACGATTGCTTGTAGCTGCACTTCACGTTTGAATTCTGCGTGGAGTAACTTCTCCTCCATCATCCTGCGCCTTTGATCTAGCAATTCTTCTTTCCATTTCCTTACATCTTTCTCCTATACAGAATGAGCCAATTCATTACTGACAATGGTATCTGACAACAGGGCCTGAATTTTCCTCAGGATTTTCAAATACTTGAAGCTTTCTTCACAGTAACAAAATATTTTCATGCCCTACACAAAGCCTGCCTTAAGTTTAACCCGAAGTATACTGCTTCAGTTTGGTGAGTTTTACCATTTCTGTTGGATGCATGCAACACCTTTCTAGTCTTGTCATGCCTTCCCTGAATCTGAGATTTTCCACTATAAACACTCAAAGAAGTTCATGATTTGAAATAATGCTCTAATTGCTGTGATGCACAAGTCAGCTGTGAAAATTATGTAGATGAAAACTTCATTTCACCACTAGTTTTAATCTCTAATATGTCTACTATGTGGAAAAAAATCCTTTTCTGAAAGGCAGCAGTGCAGCCCTTATATCACAAAGCTTACCCTTTCCATTAATTTCTGAAGCTTCAGTGTCTTTTCTTCACGTAACTTTTCTCTCAGCTGTTGAGCTTTCATTTGTTTCTCCTCATGCTTCTTTTTGGATTCTGCTATTGTTCTTTTAATAAAAACCAAAGTAGAGCAAAAGCAAGTTAGACAATATTAACTGACAGCGTAGCAAACATTTCTATGCCATTTCAGTAAGAGAAAACAAATAGGCCACTGGAGGGCAATTACTTCCTCTAAATGTGAATACTATTCTTCTAGACTTCTTTATTTAGTGGACAATGTAGCACGAGCCTACTCATGAAAAAATATAGAGAGATTTCTGTAGCACTTTCCACCCACAGCCTTAAACAGAGTAGATTTATGAACAGTTTCAAGCAGCCATGAGTTTGGTTGCTCCTTTTCCCTGGCTAATCCAGGCAGGTAACAACTCCAGCACCTTTTGCGTGAGGGTGACGAGAGTTTCTCGTGCATGTGGATCCCGTGGCCAGGGGGACGTGCGGGCTCTTCCTCCACTCTGTCTCCCCAGGAGTTGCTCTGGCGCCAGGACTCACGAGCTGTACAGATCAAAACGAAGGTGTGGATAATTTAAACACACTTTTCCACAAGAAATGCAAATAATAAGGATTAGTTTCTCTAGCTCTCAGATGGGTTTCCTTGGGCCTAGGTGCAAACACAGACTGAAGCATCTTTAATACCTGTCCTTTTTTAATGCTCAACGATTTTAGTACACTTTTATCCAGATGTTAATATAAAACTGGATAAAAAGATGTAACACAGAGATGTGGAAAGAGAGCTGAAGAATGAAGAGACACAGAGATAGTTTGAACACAAGGTCCATTTTACCTCAGGAAACAACACAGAAAATAACACAACTTGGAATGTGTTGGGGAAACTTCTGAAACCTTAACTGGCCATGAGTATAATGGGCATTTTTCTAAATTTTTGCTGTCATTTCCATGTAAGCATAGTAATATGAAAATTTACCTTCATAATCTGCCAGAACATCATTCCAGTCCATAGACAAACCACAGAAGGATATGCTTCCATTGCCCATATTAGCCTGAAATTTAAAATGAACCAAACAGTAAAAACATAAACCTTAACTTACAGGTGCACACACACACACTAAACAGTGCCAACTCAGCAATATTCAGCAATGCTTCCAAACAGAACTGGCCACCCCAAAGACAGATGCTGTTCCTGCTCTGACAGTAAAAATGAAGACTTTTGCTTTACCTACTCTTCCATGGTAGCAATGAACGTAACAAGTCCCAGCTCCCCCTGTTTTGCACCCAGAAATAAGCAGCAGGACAGTGACTGCATGATGAGAGAACTCTGTACCACTCAGCAGCCGTGTGCTGCTGAGTTTAGTAAGACTAAATATACTTCAGTATGGTATAATTATTACATGGTGCTATTTCATGCGTAACACGGGTTACGTTAATGCTAAAACAAACACTAACAAATTCTGTATTCATACTCCACTGACAACAAAGCTTGAATTTGGGTACAGTAAAATGAATTGGACACTCACAGAGAAGTCACTGTCATTGTCAGTCTCGATATTAATGTCATTGTTTTCCTCTGCCTCAATCTCTCTGGTTAACTGCTCCTCCTCTGCAATAGCACTGGCAATGGCTTCTTCATTTGCTTTCTCCAGGCGATCTGCTAATTCTTCTTTCTTAGCAAGGACTTCTGCCATGGACTGTAGGAAACACGACACCAGAAAAAACACCCAAAATCAGTAGTAGGTACAAAAAGGAGGATTCTACATAGTTAACATGAATTATATGGTATTTTATTCAACTTCTCTTTACTTATGTTTTTTTTACTGATATATTTTGTGAAGGTAGCTGAAAATATAAACTCCACTAAAAGTGTTAGCAACTATTAACTCATTTAATAAATACATGAAACATTTATGAAATTAATTATTCACATAATTCAAAAACTTATTATACAAACACTGTCATTAAAAGCACAAAGACAGTTCTCCTGTAATCACGGTTTTAAATACTTACTCTTAGGGACTAAGCAAGGCATACTCTGAGACATGAGTGCATGCATGCTGTTATCTCTACAACAGCAATCATGCTCCAAAGTATTATTTTAAGATGGAAATTATCTGCATGAACTGTGTCTGGAAACTTTACCATAGTTAATAGAACGGAATCTCAGGCTGTACTTGTCTTTCAACATGAATGACAAGAGAGTGGGGCAAAAATGTAACCCTGAGTATGCTGTCTTTTCCTTCTCTAGTGTCCAGCATTAACCAGTTCACTTCCACTCCAGCTACCAAACAACGTGCCACAATACACAAATTGGTATTTAAAGCAGTCTGATCTGGAGTAGTAAAATGCTTCCAAGAGACACAGATCCCACCAACCTGGCAGCACCCTGAACTGTTAATAACTGAGAATCTGAAACAATGTTAGTGGATGAGATGCTACTTGGCTTGGAAATTATCTAGGAGGACTCCAGTTTGCAAAAGTTAAAGGGAAAGTGATTTACAGGAAAACTTCTGCAAATCAGAATTTTAATCTAGTTTCTGACAAAACAAAACCAAAACAAACCCCTAAAAACCCAAAACAAAACAAATCACCTGAAAGTATAACCTGGATTTTATGTAACATTACTGCAGCTCTCCACTCAGAGAATCCCAGTGAAGCAGACACACCCTGAGACCTGCAGAATTCTTCAGACAGGAAAGGACACCCTTTTTGGGAAGCCAGATAAAACCAGAAAACTGACTTAGTGTTTTTTGCTTTTAGAATAGCATTCCTCCAAATTGCTGGTTGTAAAGGAAGACCCAGCAGAGCAGCTCAGTGAGTCTTAAAAGGCAGAAGTTTGACTTTGTTTCCAAGAGAATTTTGATATCCCATGTGTTTTCAGTTTGAATGATGAGCAAAACTGAATTAAGACTTTAATGAGAGTGTGACTTAAAATGACTGATCGTGGAAGGAAATGAAAAATTAGCACTGACATTAATAAAAGCAGTAATGAGAGCACAGATCTCTTTATTCCAAATAACACATTTAGATCTTTCTACTTTAAATTCAGAAACTTTACTGGAATTAAATTCTATCATGAAAAGTATCTATGCAACAAATTATTTTTCCTACAGTAAGTACCTCATACATTTTTCTACAGTTTTTACATGAGGCTAACAGTAAACACTGTACAACACAGACCGAGAAAATGAAGGCTTAGATTTATTATTCACTCATAAATCTTACGAGATTTCTTACCAATCT
Organism: Dicrurus megarhynchus; assembly: GCA_013399195.1. Lineage (NCBI taxonomy): Eukaryota > Metazoa > Chordata > Aves > Passeriformes > Dicruridae > Dicrurus > Dicrurus megarhynchus. The sequence goes on along the minus strand of VXAD01012710.1, from coordinate 31,742 downwards.
GGCAGCACTCACATTTGAAATATCTGAGGGATCCATTTCAGTTTCAGATTTAGCTTTTTCTGTTTGATGCCAGTCTGTAGTGTCAGTGCTCTGGGAGGAGGCTTCATTCATCTGCAGAGTTTTTGAACTGCAGTCAGTACTGGTGAGAACTGGAGGCATCTCAGGAGCTGGTTCTAAGGAATCCCCTTGCAATGCGGTGCCAGTGCTCCCATTGGCTTCTGAGGCTGTGAACTAACAAGAGGCATTTGCAAAATTAACAAAATGGAACAGACCGATTTTTAAAGTCAGATTTTAAGGAAATATCTGGCAACAACAGACTGATGCAAGTAACTTCACTTATTTCAGGTGCTCATAACCTTGCAAAAGTTGGATCTTTCTACCTGAAATCTATGTATGAGATGTGCTGACTGCTGACTTTTTGGAAAACGTGGAAAAGCTGTCCACAGCATCATAATTTTAATTAGCCTATTTGTGCCAACATCTTCACGCATTTCCATCAGTGTAACTGAAATAACCATTACTTTAAAAGCCTTTTACAATCTGGTCAGTTCATAAAAGCTCTAGACAACACCGCCTTTAGAAAATGCTCTGAAGAAAAAGTTGCTAGATTTAAGGTTAGAAAATGGTTCAGAATTATGTACTGACCTGAGTCCTTTCGGTAAGAGGACCCTCAGACTGATGTAAAGGATCCTTGTGTACCAGCTCCGTGCTTTCGGATGCAGCACCGTCAGTGACTGAACTCCCATGCTTGTTTTCTGCTGGTGGTGAAATTACATTTTCTTTGTCACTGTCACCTCTGGACTTCAGTGATTCTGCAGCTACAGGAGCTTTTGATGCCAAAGGTGTGGATCGAGATCGAACGGGCCTTCCACGCTGAACTGTTTCCCAGCCTTCTGCATCCTTTCGATCTACATGAAAAAAACACCCCCCATTCTCAGAAAGGAAGACTTATAAATAGAAGCATTAGAAACAACTATTTTATTACAGTATTACACAAGTTGTGGGAGAAAAATGTTCTCTTTAAAAATCAATACCAAAAAAATCAATGAAATATTCTTTAGCAAAGCTTTTTACTTCAAGGAATGCTATTGGTATGACAGACACTGGACAACTCTATTCACGGGACACATTCTGTTACTGCAAAGAGTGAAGCTACTCAGACACAAAAAGGTGTGGGAAATGGCAACACATACTTAAGCTTGCCATCCTTTTTCCTTGCTATTTCATGAGACAGTAAAGCACAACAAAGCAACCACACCTGCTCTTCTTTGCAGCAACAGTAACATTAGAGGCCTTTTGTGAAAGTGCAAGTACAGACATAACTGCACAATTTAGCATGGAAAGCAGAAATGTGGCTTACTATTCTCCCAGTGTTTTCTCTACTTCTTTTTTTTATTTGTTTCACTCTGATAACAAAAATACACTAAATGTCAGCTTTCAGAAATTTGCTTTTCCTGGATTCCAGGAAATAGCAAAATATTGCTACAATGGGACTGCAAACTGAAGGAGAAAATAGAAAAGCAGTTTTCTTCAATTTACTTTGATTTCTATATAGCTGTTACATATGACTTTCTGATCAACATTTCTGATATCTGATATTAGTACATACTTGAAAACCATTTGAAGCTACAATTGTCTGCCTGAAGCACCAGGTCTTACGTGTGATGAGATTTCAGGGTGAACCCCTTCTCCATAGGTGACATTTTTGTGGCCAGCAATTAATAACAGCACACCATTTCCCATGCATCTTGAAACAACTGTAAGTGATTCTTTGAAGACTGACAGTACAACTCGCAAGTGTGAAAGGTAAGCTCAGGCCTAACTATTTGCTGAACAAAAATTCTTGCAAAAACCTCAAGAACTGTGTATATATTGTCCAACATACTTTTGCCAAAAGCTGCTTTTAAGATTGTTCGCATGAAAGGAAGAGAAGGGTGTAGGAGATTACTTTTACCTGGAGGACTAGAGATGCAAAAAAACCCAACACCAAAGTGCCTGTTTTACAGAGGGTAATAATTTAGAATACAACTTTTATAAAACATTAATTCTCTGGGTATTTCTAAAGTTTTACTAACAAAGATGGTCATGCAGCTCAGGCATAAAGACCAGAGCTTGAGCTCAAACATCCATATGAACTGGACTGAACAGCTTTTAGGTGGACTTGAACTGATGTTCAACAGCAGCAGTAACCAGTAAACTGGAAATGAGCCAAAACCAGAACTAATGGCACTTTCATCCTTTGCTGCCCTCGGCATCCAGCATTTTACAAACATTGCTCATTTAACTACTGGGTTCTTTTAACATCTCAGGAGGAAACACAGCAGCCTGGCCCAACAGCTGGTGTAAATCCTGAGTTACCAGGAAAGTTGACAGAACTGTACTGGAATTTATCTTTGCTGAGCAGCTCATGCAACAGCTGTTTTTGCATAACTATACAACTGTTCACAAACCTTAACAATAATGGTAATGACAGATGCAAAAAGATGATTTGGTATTTTACTATTGAGTAATTAGTAATTGAGTAATAGTAACACTACTGGTACTTTATTGTTTCACTCTAGAAAAATTGCTGTGTATTTTAAAGTAAATAAAATTCCCAAACTGTGTGAATGAATATGGCTGATCTCTTCAGATCACTGCTGGTACCAGAGACTGCAAAAAGCCTTTCTGTGTTTCTTCCCCTCACGTGCATTTGCACACATTTCAGCATCCCACCGACCAGAGATGGGAGTGGCAGTCAAAACCACACCAATTGCATTTTTTCCTTTGCCACAGACTTTGCATCTGACCCTGTAAGCAACATTGGCCTTCTTTTCATTTCTTCATCTTCATATAGAAAAAATAACATTACCTACAGAAGCTAGTGATGGGAACATGTTATTGCCCTCTCAGAGACAATCTTAACTCCAGCAATTCTCCAGGGAATTAATTCCCCAGGGTTTAATTCCCCAGGAACCACAACCAGATTTACTGCAGAAAGCTCACAGCCTGTGCAGCATCTGGCTCTGCACCCCGTGGGACAAGGACTGCTCAGGCCCTTTAGGGACCACAGCTCCTCCCACCCCACCGACTTTAGTAACTAATGGGACCACAAAGACTTTGCTGTATCTGGCTTAGGCCAAAATCTGGCCAAGAAATTTCCCTGGCAAGTAACAGACAACAGAGATTGTTCAGAAGAGCTGCTAAAATCAACCAAAGAACCACCACTGCTTTACTGCAGCAACTTTTGGATTGCAATTCCATTTGCCTGTCATTTGCAAAACAAAATTGTTGAAAACACTTCACTTCTATTTGTTCTGAAAATTGAAGTCACCTTTTACATAAAAGCATCTTTTCTACATTAAAGGGATCAGAAGATACCCTTTTGTAGTATCTACTACCTAATTTTACTAACCTCTAGATAATAAGAGATACTAATCATATATATGTATCTCAATAATTGTACAAATATCTTCTAAAGTTTATTCTACCAAAAGAGAATATTCTTGCCTGTTGATTCTTTGTCTTGTGACATTTCTTAGTAGTCTAAAATGACAGAATTAATCAGAATAAATTATTCAGAGCATATAGCAACCATAATCACACTTACTAAAGTAAAAATGAGTCTTTTCATACAAGCCATACATGTTCAATTTTTTATTTGCAATTTTTCACTGTAAGATTCATATTTATTACCCAAGACTCAACCAAACATTTTAATAGCCTAGAAATACTTGCATTTGAAAGAATATTGTTTGGTGACTTCCTTAAACACAAGGCAGTTTTTAATGCATGTATGTATTCAGACTCCTGGACTACCTGGAGCCAGTTTAACAGTGTGATGCCATCTGAAAATCACCAGTGCACCAGAAGATACTTGTTCATTTTAATTCACCAATCAGTTTAGTATTCAGTCATTTCCAGGCATGCTTTTAACTAAGAGCTTGCAAAGCTAAGACATTTATTGACATTAGATCCCATCTAAGGAGAGACAAAGTTAATACTCAGTAAGGCACCAATCTTCCTCCACACTTATTCCCTAAGTCTGGAATTCTTACAGCCCAGCAGCCATCTCCACAGCTTAAGTATCACATGCCGGATTTGATTACTCCCAGAGCTTTGTAAATTAATAATTCATTTGACTACCCGGATCATTCTCCAGTTTCACATGAACTTGGCTGTCCCTGCCTGCGCTTGTGTTACATGGAAGTGACAAGCCATCTGTTATCTCAGAGCCCTCACAGCCACCAGGCTCCTGGGAAGCTGCTCCATCTGGAAGAACTGGCCAAGGAGCCTCACTGGAAACACCACCAACAGAAATCCAGGCAACTCCAGTGCAAACTCCTGGGGGTTCTACCTCAGGAGATGCATGGCCCTTCTAAAAAATTCACTTGCTGGTAATATCCTGCTCAAACCCCCACATTACTAAACTTCAGCCCCATCTGAGCCCAAACCAGGACAGCTACTTTAGAGGACTGTACATCCTGCAAAGTTTCCAGTCTGAGTTACAGAGAACATCTATTCACAACTATGGACATGAGCAATTAATACAAGAAAGATTATAATGATAATAATAGTAATAACAATAAAAACCAACCAGATTTCAAGTATGGCAACAGAAAAAAATTTAGTGTTTCTGAGAAATTCATAGGTTCTAGATTGTTCTTTGTTCTAAATTCAGTAATAACAAGTATTTTAACTGTAAGCACCTACTTCCATTTCTAATACACACTCTAAACCCATCTCACTTTTTACCACAGGCACCAGGGAATTCATGTCCAGAAACTGCTCCGACAGTAAGAACAAACTACGTTTCATATTGTAAAAAACACTCAAGCATGAAAGACAATTTTTAAATATTCACTAAAATATTGAGGGTAACAGTAAGTTTAATGAGGGAAATGAGATAAGATGATTTAACCTCATTTAATTATGCATCCAGAAAAGGAAAGATTAAAGAACTATATGGAAAAATAATGCATTTTCTCTCTCCCTAAGGGCTTATTTTGTTAAATTCGGCAATTGCATCAACCATGAAACAGATACAGTATCATACTCATCCACATCACAAAACCATTGTGATACCTAATGATAATGCTGTTGGAAGTCACAGGAGAAAATAAGTGTTTGGGGAAATCCTGTGGCTGTGAGCCCCAGCTGGGCTTTGGGTGGGCAAGGCAGCATTACAAGGGGCAGGGGGAATCCTTTCCCCAAGGCCCACATGCACCAAACAGCTGGGAGTGCATTAGCTGGGGAAGGGGCACAGCAGATGACACACGAGCCTCAGAGCTGCTTCAATAATGCATGTGAAGGGCCTCTGTGGCTCCCTTCACATAAACTTCACAGATTTTCTTGTGCTTTCATCAGTGAGGATAATTGGATCTTACCAAAGTGATTCCACCTCCCACACAAAGGACAACATGCTCCTACAGAGAACTCGATTTGTTAAAAACGTAACAATTCAGCCACAAGAGAATTACTGAAATTCTCCAATGCTCAATGTCAGCAATTAGAGATTCCTAAGAATAAACAAAGCCTAGCAGGAATGACTGTTATTTCTTAAAATGAAATGTTTCAACTGTGGATTGCATAGTACATTTGATTTGAAGATTACTGGATACTTGCAGGCCAGTACTACAGGACCTAAGTGGCTTCTCTCTTTTTGGAGCTCATCAGCTGCAAGTAACATTCAATAAAAGCACAACACTGTTTCTTCAGCCCTCTAAAAGCCTCTGAAAGTAACATAAGGATAAAGTCTTTTGTTTTCCTCCTAGCCTCTTAAAATACATTATCCATATTGAAACACAGATCACTTTATTCCCTGTGTAGCTAATAACATTCTGCATATGGACAAAAACACCTAATAAAGGTATTTCAGCAACAGCTTGGAGTCTGTCACTCTAATATGAGTGATAATCACAAGAAAAAGCTTTTGTTACGAGTAACTTCAACTACTGGCATATATTAAAAGTGGAATCACACATCAATTATAGTGCTGAAAACTCAGCCAAACAGCTCCTGCTCTCCAAGCAGCTCACTGCAACTGTACACAGCAAGGTATTTCCTCATGCAAGCAGCAGCCATCAATCCCATTCCAACCACCATCCTTAGAGTATGGGTTTGATGGTTCTGCTCTGAGCAGAGGAATCCACTACTGAACTCATTCATGTTACACTGCAAGACCTCTGGACAAGGTATTTCACATCCATAATGTGCCACAAGTCTGCAAGTCACTCTAAATGACTTCTACTACTCGTAGGTTGAACATACAACTATCTTAAATTGATACATGCACTTCCTGAAACTTCTTTTATTTAATTTAAAAAAAAAAAAAAAAGCACTTTTCATTTTCTTTCAGAATATCCATTCCTACATCCTGCCTGCTGGTTTTGCAGAAAGTCATCTGGGACCACACATGAAGAAAATAAACAAACAAAAAAAAGCATCTCTGAAGACAACCTCAGGGATCCAGTGCAAAGAAACCAATTTTATAAACCAAATGGTAGTTTTTTATGTCTGCAACTAAACCAATCTCTTCTAGAACAAAAGATGATGCATGAAATATTCTCCAAGGAGCGTCTTTAGAGAAACAATTCATAACTAAGCGTGGTAACTCTTGTATTCCAAGGAAAAAACATCAGTTGTTACTTCAGCACAGTTCTAATAGCACGTTCTCCCTGGACATATAAAACTATCTTGAGCTCTTCACAGATTCCCGGGCATGCATTATTCTTTATATTGTTAAGCCATCCCAACTTGCAATCAGTTAGATCGGCAGTTTGTGATCAAAGACCTTCTGCTTCTTGGGATGTTATAAACTGGTATTTTAACAGATCAAATTCTAGTTAGTGAAAATACAACAGAATGTTACCTACACATGAAAAACATGAAAACACACTTTTGTCTCAAACTTAACTATTGCGATGTAAGACTGCCTTAATCTTTTATCTCTATACTTAACTTAAACATTGTATTTCGCAAAACTAGGTTTAATTTTGCTTAGAACATAGGTCATCACATTCTGAATTTACTTTATACCACGGAGTTTGTGAAAATAACTTAAGCCACTGAAAGGGACTTGCCATTTTTCCGCAGTGACTTCTGTGCCGGAGGTGCCAGACACGCTTGTGCTGTTGCCAGCTCAGGATTGGCAGCTTTAGTTCCATGGTTGGCTTTTACCTTATCGGCCCAACTTACACCAGAAGGAGCCAGGCGTGTTGCAGAAATTGTCACTGCAGGGTTCCTAAATGAAAGTCACAGCTCTTTTTAGTGTCTGATCAAGTAACAGAATGGTTTGTTAGAAAGCTTTATCAGAGTCTGTCAGAGACTATCAGAACAGTGCTGTACAGAACTACTTACTTCTCCTCTGGCAAGCTCTCCAGGTTGCAGCAATTTACACTGAAAAGTTCATGCAATTAACTCAACAAATCTTTGTTTTTAATAAACAAGATGAAATTTAATCTTTGTGATACTAATTTCTTAAGGAATTCATGGTTTTGGCAACTAAAGAAATGCATAATAACAAATTCTGCATATTAAGTCTTGAAAAATACTCCTGTCACTTTAAGCCTGGTGTTCGATCATTTTAGTACTCCCAATTCGTTTTCATTAAAAATAATGAACAGAGTTTTCCCTACTCATCTACCACGTAAGTGATTTTATTTATCATACCCTTCTTGTTATCTCTTCTCCAAGTTCTTTTCTTTTTGCATCAATGCTGTTGGATACCTCTGATTGTTCCCGTTTCTAGTTTCTCTACTTTTCCTACTTTTTCCTATACTGCTTTGGGGAAGATATGAAGATGACTAGAGGTATGAACCATGAATTTCTACGGTGGTACACCACTACCTTCTCTACTATTCCATATTCCTTTCCTAGTAACTCCTAGCATTCTGCCAAAAGTTTCTGTAGTACCAAGTATGTCTCAGCCCTTACTTTCTATCCTATTCACTCTCTCACACACAAAATATTGCAGCTCTCTGGTGCTGCCTTGCTTTGAGACACACAAGTGGACTAAGACAGAAGAAAACAGTTTGCAAGTGCGAAGGATGGAAAACTCATCTTGTTATTCCCTGCTCTAACGTGCACAGTTGCTCATCATGTCCCTGTGACTGTGAGTAAAACAGCTCCAGCAGCAATACAACATGTAATTACATGCAAAAAAAAAAAAAAAAAAAGGCTTAGCTAAAAGACTAATCATGCTGAACTGTTATGTTCTAATAAAAATAAAAGAGCATTGATTTCCACCAAATTCAAATGTTTCACTTGAGTGCTTGTGAATACTTTCTCCCCACCACCAGGCATTTAAGCAGACACCCCTCAGATGCTGTCAGGTAGGTATCAATAGGTACACCTACACAGGGCCTACACCAAACACACTTTGGTTTTTCCACCAAACACACTTCATAGGATTTTTGTAGAAATATTTGATATGCAGAATTTCAGAGAGCTCAATACTCAGAGGTGCTGACCAAACAGTCCAGTACCACATCTCTGCTGAGGACACTGTAAACCACTTAGGCAACTGGGCAGTGTGTTCCCTAGATCCCAACGAACCTGAAGGAACTACAGCACACACGCTGAGAAAGATTTCAGCTGGACACATCCATGCTCTCCAGGCTGAGACAGGACCAGACAGTGTAGCCCTAAATTTATGCACATTTTTGTTCAACTGCTTTCAGAGATTTTCATTTCAACAAGTAAAAGATGCTTTACTGCAGTATATAACACACCCTACACTTTAACTAGTATCAGTTTTGGCACGCCTCAGAATCATCATAATCTCACTTTACACTCACTCTTTTTGGCCTGTATTTACTTCTGCACACTCAGCTGGCCATTCACACTGCACACATTGGCAATTTTAAAATGCCAGTTACAGACATTTTGACCTTGGTTTTGTAGAGAGAAGAGAGTACTAAACAGATAACATGAAATACACTAACAGTATTTTATCTTCAGGTCTTTGTAATGACCAACAATTAAATATATTAAAAAGTAAGGAAAAAGTAAGTCCTTGATAGGATTTTCCTTTACAGATAATGGGCTTTTCTTTTATGAATGCAAGTAATTGCTTATATGATATAATAAACAGCAAACCAATACATTGGTTACTATAGAAAAATAGTGCTTTCGTGAACTTTGCTTCAAATTAATCTTTATTTTAGCTTCAATAAACTTCTTAACTGGTTTCATACCCAAAATTTAAACTCCTTCGAGCACTTGATGTCACACTAATCCTATCTGTGGATGGACTTGGGATCACATGGCGTCCTGGAGACATCTTCTTTACTTCCCAGGCCAGTGAAGTAGGTCTGCAAATCCAGGAAAGAAAAGTTTAAAAATACAACTCACAATAACTCTTCCTCTATCACCTTAAAGCAAAACCAGAACTGACAAATGCTCAAAGTGTTAATGAATCCTGCTGAATTTAATCATTCATCATAGCACTTGTTTCTACACCAACTCCAAACCCTATCAGCCAGACCCATATCAAAAATAATGCCTCTTCTCAACACTACAACGTTTATTTCAAATTCCAATGTAGAACAAAGCATCACACCAACCATTTAACAGGAAAGCATTGGGGCAGGACTGGAAATATCCTCTAGTTCTAAGTGACAGTGACAATGCACCTAAAACGTCCTCACACCCATTTTGTTGAAAAGGAAAATTGGTTCTATTTGCTGAATCTCTGCTAGAAAATGAAGTTTACTGTGAACTTTACTCTCTCTGTAGATTAAAAAAAATATAAATCTAATTACCTGCTTTGAGCATCAGCTTTTTCTAGCTTCTCCTGTAGCTGTATCCAATCAATCAATGCTTTGAAGTCCCTTACATAGTTATCAAGCATCATCAGGACTTCCTGAAAAGCAACCATCACATCAATCTTCCTATTTAAAAAACAATCCCCCACCCCAATAAAGAAACTGAAAAGAAAGAAGGACATTTACTATTCTGTAGCTTTCTCATTAAAAATAAACTCAAGACAATCCCTGAAAACAAGAAGGCCCAGATAATTAAGATTTTTATGTGAACAATCATTAAAACATTTATCCTAAAAAAAAGGTGCACATTTTCCAAGATCTGTGTGAGCATCAATGTGTAAGGACAAAATGGCAACACTTGCAAGAAAATAATTCTTAACACACATAGGACACCTGTTTCATTATTTATGCTTTTTTTTTGGTCAGAGTTATCTTTTAAAATATGCTAGACATATACCATCAAGTAAGCAAAACTGTATAAAACCTAACAGGTCTAGGAAAGACTAATAATGTCACAATTAATCTGTTTGTAACATGAAAGTATACAAAACTACAAAAAGGCAACAGCATCAGAACCTGGGTCGGATTAAACACACACTGTCAAAAACAATGTGGGCATGCTGGAGATTTACTCAGAATATGCAAAATCTTGATGAAGTAGTTTGAATCTGGAACTACATGTTGGTCTCTAACAAATAAAACTAACTGTTACAAAAGGATATATAAATTAACTTCACACTACATCAGGAAGAAAGTCATAGACAAAATGGCAGTGGTTGAAGAGACTTGTTTCTGCTTAAAATACCCTTAGCTACAAGAAAGTATTGACTGGGTCTACTGATATCCAGCTGGCACAAATGTACAGATGGAGTACCTACAGTAAGGTCAGATTACATCCAGAAACAATGAAAAATTCAAGGTAAGTTGCCTTTACTCAGATAATGGCACCATTTTTTCACTGCAAAGCAGAGCAAAACACAATATAACAGAACTCTCAGTTGCGTTCCCTGAGCAAACTACAGTTATCTACTGCCACTGGTAGGGAAAAGAGCAATTCTTTACCATGCAGCAAGGTAGGAAATCACTTGTACTCCACATATAAACTCAAAAATCATTGACTGAACATGACAAAACACACACAGACATAAGGCACCTCCTCAGCAAAGCTGATCACCAACAAAGCACATTAATGCTTTTCTAAGGGAGAGAGTTTGAGCTCACGTCAGTCAGAAAAAGCAGCTTTCATAACTACTCTTTCTGAGACAAGAAAAATGTGGCCTGTACTCCGTCATGACAATGTGCTGAAAATAATCAAAATCCATGAAGGAAGCTTGAATTCTATGAAACTTAAATGAGCTTCACATGCAGAACGTAAAGTACAGACATGATTTTATGGTATAAAGAAAAACACTGATGACAAAATGTTGCTGTTTCACAAGTTCTTTACTATGCCAAAGTCATTCCTGCTGGTAATAGGATAAATTTTCTGCTCAAAGCAAGTAACTCTTAGTTAGAAATTCTGGGAACAATTACAAATGAGAAGGTATTGGTTCTTAAGTGCATAAATACAAATTTTAACAGTAAAACCTTTGACACCAAAAACATTACAAACACTCTCCTACAGTCCAGGTAACTAATGCACATTTTTGTAACATCATGTCCCATACATCTTTACTTTTAGTTGTCTTTTTAATAGAAAAAGGACCTCTAATGCATGCAAAATGCTTTTTCATATAAAATCATAGTGATTAATATTCATTTTATTTAACCCTAACTTTGAAATTCAGCTTCAGTTTTGACATAAGTATCCTTTTAACAACTCTTTATGGCACATACAGAGCATATGCTGGTTGCTGTTAAGGAAAAGTCACCACAAAGTCAGACACCAGGGAAATCAAACAGAATCCCACTGCTGATGCAAAAGTTGTTCTTTGTTTTGAAATATTCCCCAAAAAAGCTAACAGAAATCTTTCTTACAAAGCAGTTGGTTTACAGCACCAAAATAATTCTTAAGTAAAGTCTGCTACAAGAAATGAACAAGTCAAGTGTTTCAGCCAGTTTTTTTTTTCAGTTTCACTAATAAAATTTCAGCTTTCTAATCCAATTCATGTCCATTTAGGTTAGCCCATACTAAGTTGTGCTGACTGTTACTAACAATGAGAGCATAGAAAGCAAAATTTAATTCTGAATCATTTACTTTTCAAGTCAGCCACTGACATATTCCTCACAAAAAAAAAAAAGGAATTAATGTGAATATGAGTTATATTTCTGAAGTTAGCTGGCACAGGAAAAAAACCACAATAAATGGCTTAACCTATTTTAAGGAATGTTTAGCTCCACATTATCAGAAATGATCAGAGCAGACCCATGCAGCTGTAACCCGAGCCGTGTTTTATGAACAAGGGAATACAAACAAGACAAGCAGCTGGAGCGGCCCCATACTCACTGATGCACATCTCTCTCCCTAAAGCTATGAGGGCCATTTTGTCAAGCAGGATGGAGCAGAACAAAAGTGGCTCTGAAAGCGCCGTTGCAGGCATGCAGATAACTCCATATAGATGTCCAGCTAAAATTACCAATTAGTTCCCCAATTGGCTGCAACGGCTTCGATTGGTTTGTAATGGACTCTGGGGCCGGCGCGCAGAGCAGGCCGGGCGGCGCCATCCCTTTGTCCTCTGACACACAATCCCGGCGGGGCTCCGCGGCCCCGGCATCGATCCCGCTGCGCCCCCGGCATCGATCCCGCGGCGCCCCCGGCATCGATCCCGCTCCTCTGCTCACCTACGGCACCGCCGGCAGCTCCCGTACCCCGCGCTGCTGAGCCGGGGCAAACCTGCACCACTCGAGAAGCTGCTGACAAAAAGGAACCTTTATGGGCCAGACCGCGGCTGGACTAGAGTCAGAACAATTTTATATCTCATTATTTCTCAAGGTCACATCCATCCCATACGATTCTTAAAGAGATAGTTCGAACTAAATAAAAAAGCAATACTGCTAAAAAACAACCCTTCAAAGAAAATCAGTGACACGAAACTCAAACCAGTCACAATACAACTCCTGTTACCTTCTCCTCTCTGTTCTTGTCAATTCTCTCATCAACAGTTCTGCGTGTCTCTGTTTTTGTCTTTCCTTCTTTTCTCCAGCTTTCACTCATAAATACATGGCAACCAGAGTAATTTCAAAGTTGGACTTCTAGTCTCTTCAACCGGGTGATCCTATTAATTACTTTGTAATCAACAAAGATCTTCAAGAGTAGCTACATCAGAACAACCCTACTCAGGATTCGGGTCCTAGATAGGCCCATTGTAATCCTTCAGAACAGAAGTGCACTTTAGAAATCCCTTAACCACTTTGAAATGTCGTTTCCTGCATTTATTCTCCCATTCTCAAACAAGGAAGCGACAAACAGGGAGGTAAGGAAAACTGTAGGGTTTTAAGGTTACTACAACCCAAAACAGTAGCACATGCATCAGAGAAATTAACTCAGTCACCACATCTGTACTTTAGCTTATTGGCCAAGGTAGAAATATGGATTCTGTTTTACAAACCACGCCTACTTTATGCTGTTTCATTATCTGTACTGAATATTTTAGTTTATGTATTTACCAAAATAAACTCCTTTTTTTTTTCCACTGGAGCATGCTTTTAGCACACAAACTAAGTTCCTTCTTTCTTTTTTTAAATGTATGTTCTCAAGTTTAACTGTGTGTTTCACTAATTTGACAAAGTAAAATTGCTTCAAAAAATTCCTTGTGGCCTTTTCATACAGTTGAATTACAGATAATTAAAGCCAGCTCTGGGGTTGGTTCAACCAACATGATTGTCAAAGCTTTGGGAAAGGGTGAAAGGAAGCAGCTCCTCTAGACAAAGGGCTCTTCTCATATCAACTTTAGTACATGGCAAATAATATTTTAAGAAAGCACATGGCCTCCTAGATCCAAGTGGTAAATTCACCATATCTGGCCCCAGTTGCTCCTCATTAATTCACCTACAACATGGCAACCACAGTCCACTACCTGACAAGGATGTGCTCCAAAGGACCATAACCATTACCAGCGGAAAATTTCTCCATAAGAATTAATGCAGTGGCATGTGCAGAGACTTAATCACACAAAATCTAAACATATATATAAATATGTGTGTGTGTGTGTGTATGTATGTCTGATGCCAAGGGTGGAGAGGCAGGAACAGGGATACCCAGACTGCCAACTAAAAGACATGCTGGCTGTTCAGAATAGATCACCATTTGAAAATCACAGAGATTTTCACTGAGCATCGACTGCCACAATGCAGCCACAGGTTATTTATATAGGAAGATACAAACATACTCTAAGTAAATATCCCCAAACTCAGAACTAGAAGTGTGTTTTTGTGAGTGCTAAGTGGCAGCCTTGTACACTTCTGCCACACTCCAGCTGCAGAACTGGCTGTCCTAAATGCCAGCGATGGATCAGCTGCATGAGCAGGGGTCTCAGTCTGCATGGAGAGAGTGAAGTCAGTAGAATTTGCATGGCCAGGCCCAAAAGCAGCCCTCAGAGATGCTCCTCTCTGCTTCTGGGAGGCCTCAATCAACTCAAACTCTCTCACAGACTTCCCCCAACTGAAAGGCCTTAACCAAAGTTGATTCAGTTGGTTCTTCCATAGAGGAGCATTGCGCAACCTGTCTGAGCTTTTAAGTGAAAGTCTTTACCCACCTCTCTACCTTGTGCTGTCTGTGAGAAGCAGAACAACAGAACTTCACTGCTGAATTTTCCATTTCGTAAGAGGGAATAAGCATCTCAAACAAAATTAAACTGTTTTCACTGAACCAGACTGATGTAAGAACGTATCTGTGAGCTTTAGAAACAAGAGAGAATCTACCCTGGCCAAAACCTTCCAGAAATACACCAGTAATTACTGTTAGGTGAAAAGACAAGAGATTGTACAAGCTTTAAGTAATGCTAAACAGCAATTTAAAAAGAAAATAGAACTGAATTTTTACATGATAAAATTCAGCTTTTTTGAAAGGAAAAGAACTGCTGAAGCTGGTAATTCATCCTAGAAGAAAAAAAAACCCCAAAATTAAATTAAAGGTAGTTTGATATTCTTCTATACTTGCTGTATCACTAGTTGTTGGATCCAGTTGCTCAAACTCTATCAATAAAGGATTTACATAAGTGTGTAGTGTTTCTTTTTTATATATACATACACACACATACATAAATACAAATTCGGTTGCTGAGACACCTGAAAACACCATAGAAGAATAGCAGCTGAAGACATCTGTTGCATTAACCAAAACTGACAACAGAATCTGCCTTCATCCACCTACAAATCTTTTGCTCTTAATTCCTTTTATCATACAGCAAGAGATTTAAAGGCATTCCTATTTCTGCTCTGCCTACACTTGCCACCCAAACCTAGAAAATAGTAGGTAAAATATTCATATAAATGTTAGACACACAGAAACCTAGCTAATATAGAGAATAGCCATACAATTTGCATTTTCAAATGTTGAAGGTTACAGCCAAATCTACTAGGATATATCTAATCTTTTAGCACTGTTGCATAAACTAATTTATGTACAGTAAGATTATGCTTAAACTGGAGAATTGTTCATTTATTTCAGAAATAATTCAACCATGTTCATTGTGCCTTTACATACAAAGCATCCAAGCCCTATCTATATATCTACATAAATGATTTGAGAGTTCTCAATTCCAAATCAATAGCAGATACCAACTTCAGCAGAGGCCAAAGCTGAGAGAAAATATACACAAGCACTGATCCTCTTACACACATTCCCACTGTTTGGATCCTCACCACAACCCTTCCGTCTGCAGTTTCAACCACAAAGAGCCACCAGAGCCCTTTCCCATTTGGGAGCATCAAACATCTTCAGTGACAATGCAATCGATAAAACTGTAACAACTTGTAAGGATACGGGAGAGCAAAAGGCACAAAATACCAAAAAACACCCCAACTAACATTTTATACCAGGTTAAGCAGAAGGTTTAAAATGCCAGAAGTTGTCACATTTCATTTTTATGTGGGTCTTCTTATAACACAACCTTTATGCAACTAAAATGTTTAAATGGAACAGCACAGGCCCACTTGACCAAGGCAGAAGTTTAAAAAGTCAAAATTAAGGAAGTTTTTGATAACGTGAATTTATCCTAATTAACAGGATTTTTCAAAATATCACTGAAAAAAAAATGAAGGAAAGGTTAGCAGTAGGACCATTTTGGTTTCTTATTTATTATTATTTCCCTATGTCCAGCAGTCAAAATGGTAGAAACTGGGCTATGTCTGTCAAAACTACCATAAAATAATGACAAACAACAGAGGTAAAGAAGAGAAACAATATTAGTAAAAATAATTTACAAGACTAAACAGTTTTACACTTCATATCTTAATTAACAAATAAGACAGTAATTTATCAAAAGAATAATCATCTTTTAACAGTAACCTGTAAAAGAAAATCCCCCAGACAAAGGACCACAGCACAAACACATACTCCAGCTGCTCAGGTAAGGCACACTTTTGTGCTGAGAAAAAAGATCTTTTAAAAGGGAAGAGTAACGTGAACATTGCAGAAGTTTCACAACACTTGACACTGGACTGCCCTGCCTGCTCATTTTTTGTTCTTTTCACCTGTGTTTTGCAAACAAGTAACCTGATCCACACAGATACATACAGCATTGTCAAGAGTCTGCTAAAATGAAGACTTTTCACTCGGGCTACGTAGTATCCCCCTCCAAAAGCAGATCAAGTAGCCCAATTAAAATGTTGAACACAGATATCTAACTCCTAAAATATGCAAAAATGATACAAATATGCTTCTGATCTTTCAGTCACAAAAGTTTAAAATGCTAATTACAGTGCAAGGCTGGCTGGCTTTCTTAAACCAAAAAATTCTACAGAGAAGTTTCCTGAGCAGGAAGACAGTTTAGTACCAAAATGTTAAATTGTGTTAGACCAACCGGCGATTTGGAAGCCTCTGAGCTACTGTTCAGTTCTCAAAGCTGCTTCCAATGAAACGTATTTGTACGCTAATCTCAAAGGCAATTTGGCCGTGTCTGATTACAGCAGAGAATGAGATGCATAGGATAATAAAAAAGTTTACTTAAACTGATATATGAATTTTTTTACAATGATTAGATAATCATTTCCAGAATGTGTTGAGTTTTCAGCCAGGTTTAATATGAAAACAAAGTCATATCTTTAACATTTCTTTTCTAATGTATTCTGACTTCTCTTAATGCTTGTGATAAATTCCATTTCCAAAGCATGAGTGATTTTTATTAAATGACAAGGGTATTTCTACAGATCTACTAGAAAATCACAATAAAATGTGAACCAGATGCACAAGCTATTACAAACCCAGGTTATTTGAAACTGGGAAGTGTCTTACAGTGGCATCCCAACCACACATTGCTTACACTCGACCACCAATCACTTTCTTAACAAAGGGAGAATGAGAAGAGTGATAACTATCACTGCAGAAAGGGAGCAGTGCGTAATTAAGCCACTTAACAGGAAGCAAATGAACGTGAAAAAGGTTGAACTGCAACAGTGCCACCTACAGTAAAGGACATTACCAGGTAAAGTAAATCAATCAGTATTTAGTCAGAAAAGTTACAAAATCAAAGTTACAAAATCAGAGCTCAAAAAACGGAATCTGATTTCAGCAAAAAACTGAGCTCTAATAATATCATGTACAACTTTTTGGGTTTTATACACTTCAAAAATTAGTCCCTGCTCAAGATGAAAGCATTCCCTTAAATATGAGTACATATGCCCTCAGCTTTCCTATTTAAAAGCCTACACAAAATACAAATGAAAAAGTAACATGTTTCTGAAGCTCTAATTCCTCATTTACCATCTTCGTAAAATATAAAAAAAGCCAGACAGAAGCCAGATAGGCAAAGAACAGCTGGAGCCTTACCTTGCATTCCACCACACTCTGATCTGATTCACACGTGACATAGATTTCATCAACTGCACGCCGGAGATTGTCAAAGAGAAATGCCCAGTACCGAGCCCGCAGATCCACCTTTCGAGGCTGCCTTGTTTTGGTGGGGCTTTTGTCAAAGTTTTTATCTCCAGCTCCTGCTCCTGTTAATTTACAGTCTAAGGTAGTGTTCTGAAAACAAGAAGGTACAAGGGAAAAGGAGAACAACAAACAATTATGGTAAGGAGTTGGGGATTCTGTGCAACACACCTTTTATCAACATATTGAAACACCTGTAAACAAGAACTTCACTAAAGAAGACATCATTGCACTGACTTGAGTTTTTCAGAACACACTTTCTTAAATATAGGCAGCACTTATGTTCAACTAGATTCTGTTTCTTTGACATTTATAATATTTTCATTCCACAACAGTACGAGATACTCTGCCTCTCAGCACACTGGAAAGTTACATTTTGTAACTGCATATCCTGTATTACTTATTCTGACAGGTGTGTATATCCAGAGGTGAAAACAGCATTTCACTAATAAACATACCAGCAATATTCCACCAGAAGGAAATTCTATTACCAAGACAATACATACAACATGATTGTTTTAAAACTCTCATGCTAATATGTGTTAATGCCAGTGAAAGGCTGATGTGGCTCACCCTAAAACAGACTGAACTGACCCAGTCCTGCTTTGCTGCACAGATGCAGGGAACAGCCAGCATGTGGGGTGGGGTGGGGTGGGATATTCCAAAGGATTCTGAAGCACACTTATTTGTCTAAAAATACCAAATCACCACTTGGTCACATGACACTGCCCTTATTAAACCTGAAATTCTCTCCAACAAAAGAAAACAAACAGTAAAATCCTGTTACCATAAGCTTCTGCATTACATAGCCAGTGGAGAAGCACCCCCAGTAAACTCCAAGTGACACCCAACTGTGTGCTACTTTGTGATGGAGGTATTAGCTACATGTTAAAGTAGTCTGGTTTGGGTTGGCTTTTTTCATTAATGTATTTATTTTAATAGCACCTTTAATGTAGTTTTGATGCACTGGTCCACTGTGGTATATATCTCCAGCAAATCATTTCTTACTGGAGTACTCTTGTAGGGATTAAAATCCCATTCTAAATGCTCTACTTTGGTGATTGAGTAAGAAAAATCAAAACAGACACCACACGTAACAGTACACGGTGTTTATAATTAGAATATCCAATCACTAACTAGAAATAGTGTGATTTTCAGAACAATTGGCTGGGATTCAAGCCTTTTTGTCCTGTACCACACATCATTAAACAAATTCCACTTTGCAATTAGGGAGGGAGACACAGTGTTGTCAGAATGGTTATGCTCTCGCCTACGTTTGTGGTGAGATGCTAATTTTTCTGTAAGAAGCAGAAGAACGGGCACCTGATTTACTACAATCACACCAGCATCTCTGCTACCCTTACATATATCTGCAAGTGTACTCCAGATGAACCCCAGCTAATGTATGCACGAGAGCCATGTTCAGAAAGATGCATGGCATAAACAACCGATGAACAGCAATTTCAGAAGGGTTTCATATTTTTTCTTCCATGACATAAGTCACCTCTTAACAAACTGCTGGGAGAAAAGATGCTCCTTAGCTGAGGCCTTGTATAAAAACATTTAAAGCAAAGCTTATATACTGGCTAATTTATAGCTCCTTGAAACTACAGTTTACAATGACGCAAGCACAACTACAGAATCATAAATAGCTACATTAAAATAACAGAGCTACCTGTTGCTGCCTGTATTTATAAGATGTGACCTTAGGAAAATGATTAGGTTTACAGTCATTCAGCTAATACTGCTAATATAAAGGATCAGTTGGTTTGAGATGAGAAATGTGCATAATTCCCACTATTTGAAAGATACGTTTTCAAACCTATCTTTAAAAGACAAAGTCATGGAATATGTTTTGATATTTAGCAATAAACGTTATCCATCTGCTCTATTTGGCATCCATTTATCTTCTCTCTTATATGTCAGCAATATTTTAATGAGGAAAACACCATGTGTAGGCTCAGCGAGTCATAGCAGTTCCATTCTTACATTCTTATCCTGTAAGCAGATTTTCAGGGTCTCAGTAAAACCTAAGCAACATTTACAGCTACCCATGTTCCAGCAGAACACCTCTGAAAGGATGAAACCCTCTAAACTACCTCATTTCTTGTAAAAACTATCACACAAGTAGGTAAGCACTAAGTTGGTGGTTTATTATTAGAAATAATATTTTAACTTGCAGTGATAGTTTAAATATTCAACAGCAGAAGAGTGTGCCTTTTAAGTTAATAAACATAGGAATACCCCTTCTTACATCCCAATTAACCCAGCATGGATAATGAAGGTGACATTAAAACTGAATCTCTCTTAGTGTTTTTTAATTTTTTTTTTTCCCCACTAATAGTTTCAGTAACTTGCCTTGGACTTGTGGAAAGTATGCAATGTATATTTATACTCTCAGGATGCTAACGTTTATTGAATGTATATTTGCCAGCACCCTACTGAAAGGAAGATGAGGTTGATAAGATCATATGAAACAGCTCTGTAAGTTTATTTTCTTGAGATTAGTGGCCCATTTACATGTAAAGGAAAATTAAAAGTGAAAGCTCAACAAAATTAAGCCAAAAATGCCACCAATTACAGCAGTATCCAGTGTCTGAAAAGCAGTAGAAATAAAGGTGCTGAATGCCAATTTGAGATGCCAAGATGCACAGACACTTAGCAATCCATTCAAACCTTAACTGAATCCACCAGGAATGCACTGTGTCAACAAGAGCTTTAGCACAGCAATCCCACACAGAGCTACTGAGTAGCAACCAAGCATTCTCCTGAAAATGCAGTATTCACATAATCCCCAAGTTAGACAGAACCCAAACTGTGCAGCACATGGTTCTCACAGGCTCAGTATTCCCAGGGCAAACCCTTACAGGGAGCCCCAACTGCATCACTAACACTCCCCCCTCCCAGAGCAGGAGAACCAGGATACACAGTGTCTGTAAGGTATCAGCGTGTGAAGAGAGAACACAAGGCCAACAGGTGCTACACCAAATTGGGAAAATAACATGCCTCTGTTTTAAAGATGCAAAAACCTATGGAAGCAGAACATTTTTTCTTTTTTGAAAAATAACATCTTCCATATGCTTTATTACCAAATTCTGACAGGCTGCCTCAAAATACTAAATGGCTAAAGCTGTACTAATGGCTAAATCCATAAATCAAAGAAAAACAGCAGTTAAAAATATTAGACATAAGGAAAGATTTGTTAATGTAATAAAGATTGTCATTCACAGAGTAAAAAAGCCCGAATAAAAATAGGAGCAGCTTTTTCTTTACAATTCTCATTCAGACTGGCTTTCCAGTCATGGAAATTTTACTCACCTGGACTTTTTTCCAAAATAAGATATACTGACTTGAACCACCAACACATGAGGTCAAGACATTTCCTTAAATTAGAAACTGGAGGGAAAGGCAGCCCTTGTGTAAGCAGCATGCTTATAGGAAGAATATCCTATATCATTTTATTGAACAGCACTTTCCTTAAAATAACTTTAATGCCCAGAAGTCATGTGTGCAGAGGCTGGGAAGTGCCAAAAGGAAAGGCTGAGGAAGATAATCTAAATTCTGGCAATTTTAACTTCTGAATACTTGACTTTGAAATTTATATGCTTTAAAAATACAATGTATGCATAGTTTTAGAGAAGTATTAATCAGCCAATAATATGTTAGTGATCTCACAGAAAAACATTGTGATGTCACCAATTTTATGTCACAATAAAAAATGAGCAGATACCTGTTTTGCAGTCTTGTGTGTTCCTTGAGTCACCCTTTTTGTTTTTCCACCAGACTGCCATTTCGATTTTCCTGTAGGAGAAGCAACTGTTTTAATCAATAAAACAATAACAATTTTAATTAAATAGAGCACCCTAGAATGCATATATCTCATCTTGCAATGTACTGAGAGGGGGACAGTTTCTGAGTTAAGAGGTTTGGCAAATTTTATATTCTAAATATATATTCCACTGTTTGGAACGTGGATAGTGCCAGAAAACAGTGGAAAATGAAAAAAATACAAGAAAGGCAAGACATACAGACTTCATTATACAAAGGTAACCCAGCTTTAAGTTCTCAGTGCCTCTAAAGATCATATCATTACAATCTACATGTCAAATATGATACTAGTTTTCTATATAAATTTTAAGAAGTCTGCTTTTGAATGACTGCTCAATCAACTATTACAGAATTAAAACAAGAAATATATTTGTTAGGAAAACCAAATGTAGTGGTTTAGTTTTTCTGGAACTGTTCTGCCAAGAAAGATGGGAAAAATCAGAAATTAGGTCAGGATTTAGTTCAACATTTAGGGAGCCACAGGAAGAGAGAAAAACATTCACAGAGCACAAGTCAGTCTCCTTAAGATGTGAAATCCCTTCTCAAACGTACCTGTCTTCCTCCATTGCTTATATAAAGTGATTTTAGCAACTATGCTTCCAAAATCAGTTTAAATTCCCCCAGTCAGAAAGGGTGAGTCCAGGTCTGAGTGCTGTGGTGGTGATCTAACTGATTTAGAGTTATCTTTGCACAGAAATATCTGTGTTAGCCTAGACCAACCTGATCTGTTTGCACTTAATCTTTAAGATTTGCTATGGGGTAACGTAAAAAAATTTATTCCTCCAAGTATCTAACTTGCACAACACGAAAATCATAGGATCCAATTACCAAAAATGTAAGCAAGCTAAGACAAAACAGTAACTATGGAAAGAGTTTTCTCTAGCACAGATTACATCCAAATAGAAGTTTCAAGATTATTTAGCTGGGTGAAGCCAAGCAAATCAATGCATTAGTTGAATACAGTCCTCTCTAGACCGTGGAGATCATTCTTGAATTTCAGAATTGTCCAGTTGAGTTTTCAACAGTTCTGAGGCCAAATTCCCAAACATAGCCCAGCTGTTTTACATTGCTCTGGTTATGTAAAGCAGCTGCAAACCTGTCTAAATCAAGCAGCTGTACAGCTGGTTTGCACAGCTGGTTTGTATCACTGGCTATTCCAGGCAACAAGGCTTTTAATTTAAAACAAATTAAAAATTATTTGCTTGAGAATTCATTTTTAAAATGCTACATTAGCCAAAAAACAGGTATAAACTAATATATTGAACTCAATTTAGCAGCATTCAGGGGAAGAAAAAAAATCATTCAGCTACTGCATGCATAAAACCTTCATAGTCACTAAAAAGCTTAAACTGGGGAATAGTTCCATGGCAGACTTCCGATAACTGAAGTATTTCAATCACCAAAGCCTCTCTTCTGATGTGATTTACAATGCAAAGACAAGGTTTTGAAGGCAATGGCATAGAGGACTTGCACAGTGAAAAGGTTTGCAACAAATATGAGTACATTAAAATTAAAAAGGGGCAGATGAACACATCAAGTTGCAGATTCTTTAGATTCTATAAAATCCAGAATAACAATCCATCATCTAAGATCTGTGAACTCTCTGAACAAGTCCCTTCTAAAGACAAAAGCAAGTTTCCAGGCACTTCCTATATGGGGCAGAAATTTAGATGCAAATAGCAGGTTTTGCAAATTTAATATAATGTGGAGAAAGGACTTACTTTTTCTTAAGGTGTATAGGCCAGAAAACTTTGCATTTCAGCAGCAGCCACATTTTCAAGCTTTCTTATTCCTTTTCTTACAATAATGGCTCTGGTTACTAGAAGGTATCTTCCTTTCTGCTTTTGTCCTATACTCCCACTGCTCAAAGGCTGTTTGTATGTTCAGGGGTGACTGGTGTGTAACTGGCGTGGAACTACACCATGCTGGCATTGCTATCAGATGCACAGATCTCAGAGACACCTGAAAGGCATCCCCTGCTAGCAATTTACTACATTGTAAGGAGAGGACAATAGTGACCCAAGAAGATCATCTCCTTTAGCTATTAAGTTGCCCATGTGAGATATATGAAGTATCAAAGTTTTGCAGCACTGGAGGAGCTACAGCCATATTTTACACTGGAAGTTCATTTCCTTTCTGTCTGGTGATTAAACGTGAAGCACACAGGGTTTATGATTTGCGAGGACTTCCTGTCAAAAAGCTGAGGTGCCAATATCTACCAAAAAACTCCACCGATAACCTACTTTCAAAAGCTATCTTTTACCTAACAATCTCAACAACCATCCCGCTCATCTCTCTCTTTTTGGATATTTTTACTGGAATGGGAAATGTGGGAATTGCCTTTAAATTTAGTTGTTAATTGCAGGCTTCATTTCTGTCCTGGGTATGGCAGAGATCAACTGCACATGTTGTTTCAGTGTCTTTGACACCGTTCATCATCACACCCTCAGCAGGAATGATAATTTTCAACTGAGGAAGCATGCTGAAGTTTCTAATCCTACTATGAACCATATCTTTTTATGGGTTTGCAGAGCAGCAGTAGATGCTATTTTTCTAACCGTACAATGCTAGGGATCTGGAGAAATGACTGCCTTCAAGCATGGATACAACCAAAATTTTCCACGTTTTTCCACCTCCAGATTGAATTTCAGCAATATATTTTGCATAAAATTACTTTTATAAATTACTGTCACTGTCTCAGCCCGAATATAATGGCCCTGTATTCACCTACCAGCACTAGACTGGATTCCCATTCATTCCAGTGAAATTCAAGGTTTGAAACTTATAAGCCCTAAAGAATCACCTTCACACTACATTCTGCCAGTTCCCATCAGACCAGTGCTGCAAGGGCTCACACACAATGTGTGCAGTCAGGGCTCCCACAGTTTCTCACATGGCCAAAGGGTGCCAAGTTTCACGACTTTGATCACATCCCACAAAACCTATTTACTGCAGCAGGTTCTTGCTAAAACAGTGGAATGTGCTGCAGTCTCCCCAAAGTGTGCCAGGTACCTTTCAACCAATAAAATATGTTTCCTTACCCTGAAATGCTTAATCTGCAAATGAGTTCCATACGGCAAGAGCCCAGGTGATTTTAAACAAATAGGAAATAAGAAGGGAACAGTCACAAATACAAGATTTTCCAATTTTTCTACCCATCTCAAAGTTCCAAAGGTATCTTACCATCTATTAACATTTCAATGTCAAGCCTCTGCAATTTTTTAACTGTTGCTAATACCACAGCTAAGATTTTGTAATAAAATTTGTGTGTAGTTGCTTATCTGCATTCAGTGTCTCAAATTTCATTCTAAGCATGTGAAATAATTACAAAGGAAAGAATTCTGAAACCCTCTCTTGGAACAATCACAGCTTTCCAAGGTGGGAAAAAGCAACATGACTGCAATTAGTGACTGGTGGCTGTAGGTTTGGAATGCAAATTCCATTCGGGAGGTATAATATGAGAATAGTGAATTTTTCACAGTTTTAAGACTCCTTCTAAGACACCAAGTCAGCAATAGTGTTAGTTTACCCAACACAATCTGCTGTGTACTACTGAATTCTGTGAAGGAGTATTTGAATTTCAATGGTTTAAAAGTGTTAACAGTCACTCTCTCTTCTAGATCATTACCACCATGGCTGGGACTGTCATGTCATTGATCTGTATTCATAATTAGAATTTCAGATGTGACATAAGTGGGGTGCACACTGCTCCAAAACACACAACAGACTTATCACCTGCCATTCCAGAAATCTCTTTGCTTTTTAAGGGAATATTGCTTACTGGCAGGAACTATATATTTACAGCATGGAGTCAGAAGGTTTTGATTTCTCTTTTACCCGTGTATGCGATATAAAATGTACAAGTGTTTCAGCGCAAGAGTTAAATGGGAAGAACACAAGCACACAATTTTTAAGGAAACAGAAAAAGGATACAAATGGAAAAGATGAATTCAGCATTTTAATTAATCAACCCTCTATAACACTACCCCAGTAATAAAAAATGCTCATACCTTGCCTGTGTCTGGAAAAAGAAATAAATCACATTACAAATAACAGTATATAATTTAAAATGTTAAATCACACACAGGTGCTGCCAAATCAATACCTCTGAACATTACGAGTAGAAGAAACTGCCGCCCAAAGACAAAATTCTGCTTTGTACAGAGGAGTGGCAGGATTGGTACAGGCACCCTGAACCTTTGGCCTGATTTACACAAACCTTGAACAAGTTAGAACTGTCCTAATTCATAATATTGCTGCATTATCCCTCAGGGACACAGGAAGATCAGCATAAAATGAACCAGAGCTCAGCGACACCAACACAAACATCCTCCATGCCAGGCAGAGGTCAAGAGATAAAGGATCTGGCTCTGCCAGGCTTTCACTAACCACAAGTCCCTTTTCACAGGGAAATTTTCCATCAGGCAATAATCATCAGATCCTTTGCATTACGCAAAAAGGTCAGCCTATACTTCAATTTTAAGAAATTTTAAGAAGAAAGCTCCACTGACAAAGTTTAAAAATTACAATGGGGCTAATAGGACCAAAAGAAGGAAATGAATACAGCTACTTGGATTTTAATTACTGTACATAACTACTATTAAACGAAAGCTAAAAATTCCCTTTTGCATTCATCGTGGTTTAGCAGAAATTGTTAGAGCAAACATTCATCTACAAATCACAGTCATTTTTAAAGAAAAAGTTTTAGAGTTTCTAAAATAATATCACAAGCAAGATAGTATTAAAAAATAGCAGACTCTTTGAACAGAAAGTGAAGCAAACCAGAAGTTGCTCAAAAATACTGCTAGAAGTAGACTGCATGTTCCTTTACCACACATTCATTCATATCGCTACCTCCCCCAGAAGAGTAATTTGGAATCTGGAAATACTTTGGGCCCCAATTCTATTCTGCTTAAAGACAGTTTAAACTTTGCGTCAGACATAAGGTTAATTCTTGCAACTTAAGATGTAACATTTCTTAGAAGTATCTTTTCCACTGGCAGAATCACAGAACAGCTGAGGTTGGAAGGAACCTCTAGAGATCATTTAGCTCAACCGCCAGGCTGTCCAGGACTATGTCCAGGGAGGTTTTGAGCATCTCCAAGGAAAATGATGCCCACAGTTTTTCTAGGCAACTGGTTCCCATGCTCAGCCACCTTCACAGCATAAAAAAATTTACTTTTAGACACTCAAAAGCTGCAGCACCTGGACAGGGACGTGTGAGCTACAAAAATACTTGAGATGAAGGCCTCAAAACCAGCATTCAGACATCTGGAACAGCTTGACTAGGATGAAAATAAAAGTCAATTCCTGGCTCCTTAAGTCATCATACCACAAGGGAGTATTACAACAGTAACAAAACTGTTCTGAGGACTTGCATTACGGCATGCTGTCCCCACACATCCCCTTCTTTAGAGATTCTTCACTGGCATTTACCAAAGCTGAAGTGATCCCAAAAGAAACTTCCAAACTTCTTTGTTTTAGAACACAGAGAACAATTTGTTAGATTGTTCTAAGTCATCTCTACAATTCTGAATTCCCAAGTTACAAGAGATCACTTTAGGACAACATGATTGTGTTACACAACTATCTTGATAATATCAGCAGAAGAAAACAGTCTTAGATGTTACTTGCGGACAAATTAAAAGTTTTTAATCTGTCACTGGAAGGTTTTATAAAGTGATCTGCCAACTGCAAGGCACGTTTTGGAAAAAAACTTCTAATTTATACTATGTATGCTAAACAGAACCTTTTTAAATAGAGAAATTCTATGTAAGAAAAATGTTTCCAGATGAGCAACTGCAGCTGACAGAGGAATGGAAGTGCAAAGAGCTGGTGGAAGACTGTTAAACACATACCATCATCTTCCTTGTTTTCCAGTGGAACGCTCCACGCAATCAGGTTCCTTGCTGTCCGTCCCTCTTCTGCCACTATTTTCCTCACTTTGTCATGGCTGTTAGAGCGTTGGAAAGAAGCCTGAAAACAAGAAATACATGGATGGGCAAACAAGGAAGGGAAATCTTTGGTTTGATATGTTAATTTC
This sequence comes from Dicrurus megarhynchus, assembly GCA_013399195.1. Classification (NCBI taxonomy): domain Eukaryota; kingdom Metazoa; phylum Chordata; class Aves; order Passeriformes; family Dicruridae; genus Dicrurus; species Dicrurus megarhynchus. The sequence continues at coordinate 4,093 of VXAD01012710.1, read as the reverse complement.
ATCCAGTATGTGGTTACACCATGCAAGGTGAGGTGCACAGGTGCTGAATTTTCCTCAAATATCTAAAACAGGTGTGTGAATCCATTTTCATCCCCATTTTTCTGCATATAAGCAGACTGATTCATCAACATGTCATGGGAGTTACTACCCAGCCCTCAATATGGGTGTGTCTCGACCACATCACTTTCATTTAATTGCTTGTCAATGCTGCTGGAGCATCACAGCAGACTTCAAAATTGTTCTAACTACCTTGAGTCAATCAGAACTAATTATACAAGCTAAAGGCTGCACAAGACCAAAATACATGTGTTAGTGACTGGTGAGAGCCTGGAGAAAGGCATGAAATTTATGGGAACCGTCTGAAACGTATAAAAGCCCACCTCTCTCACTGAGAAGATAAGAACCTCGAAAGTATTTCCTGGCAACTGTGATGGGCTGTTACTATGAAGCTGCAACTACTCAAAGACAGAATAAGAGACACTGGGGATGCACTTTATTTACCTAATAAACGTATTTCTTTGCACTTGTGAAATGCGCCATCACGAGACATTTGAAACCAAATACATTTAGAAGTATTTTTATCAACTGACAGATGTCAATCAGATAAAATCTTGCCTCTTGTACAGTGTAGGAAAGTTAATCCTCAGAAAATAATTTGCAACAAAGCCAAACTACATACAGTAATGATAAACTTATGTACCGTGATAGCACAAAACTGCTGACCGTGTTAGCTTTAAACATTGGCGAACTTAACCACAAAGAAGTTAAATACACCTAAATATTATTCTAGGCACGAACAGACTGATTTCCTATAGGACTAATCAGGAGGTACATTTTTCCTCTTTTCATTCTTACCATTATATAGCTCAAGTATGCAACCACTTCTACATCTAAATATAGTAAAATTACACTAAAAACAAATATAGCAGATGAGTGGCTAGAATATATTAAGGCAGTAGGAAACAACACAAATGAGAAACTCCTTTTACTTTAATGCTAATATAATAGCTTTTAGCTTGGGTTTCTCTCATCCAGATGTCTTCAATTGCCTGTTTGGAAGTCACAGTGTGCCATCTAGTGCTTCACAGACCTGCCCAGAGACACAGCCAAGCAACACAACAGAAAAAAACCAGCACTGCTGTATCAGCAAAGTTTTGGAAAACCTAATCCAATAAATAGAGCAAATTACATACATTGGCCCAAAGTAACCCAAACAAAGCACATAAAACCCCCAGAATCTGTACTGAACTGGTTCTAGTCTATCCTTATTCTATAGAACTAATTGCCTATTCTTGCTAGGAATTTTTGGTAAGACTGAGCATTTCTGCTGTAGCAAGTTTGGTTTGGGTTTTTAATCCCTTGTTGCTTCATGACATGAGTGTAAAACCTTGCATTAGTCCACAACAAACAAACTTCCTAAATTACTTATTTTTATAGAAGCCAGAAAGGCTTCAAAGGAAACAGTATCTCAACATGACATTTCAAGGTATTTTGTATAATGAAACTAGAGCCTAACTTAGAACTCTCATCTCTGTAACATGGACATCAGTCAAAAGAAACCAACAAATCCTTGAGGGAGGCCCAAACAGGAGTTAGCGATGAGGAAGCGTACAGCCACCAAGAAGTGAAAATTGTTGTGCCAAAGGCCACAGTGGGTATGAACAGCCTCTTCATTTCACAAGAGTTAACTGTAGTACCCTCTCTCTTCAAGTGACATGATACTAATACCTGCTTTTTGACTGCTCCCTCAACCCGAATCCCTGCTTTTTGCTACTCAATTATCCAAAGAAGTTGCCTTCTGCAACGTGTTCTGGATACAATCATCCCTTGGGCCAAAGAAGTGACCAGAAACAATTCAGCCTTAAATAGCAAATGTTTGTTAATTAGTCTATACTGCTTCTTTTCAAGGCTATAAATACTACAGGACCTTTTATGAGGATTCCTTTTTTAATGATGTTCATATATATAAGTACATTGATGTAAACAAACCCACCGGTTTTATCCACTGCATTGCCAAAGAAAATGAATTCAGCTCTAACCTCAGCTCCTTCTAAGAACACCACCACACTCTTAAGTGTAACCAAACAGCGCAGGTTGGATGAAAGCAGTTTAAAATGGGCATCAGCTGAAAAAGAATGAATGCAAAAAACCCCATATACTAACACAACTAGAAATTATGCAAAACAGAAGAAATACTCAAGTTTATTCTACAGTAAAATCCCTTTTAGAAGGTTTCTCTCCATAGTGTTAATGAATAAAATGTATTAAGCTCCTATAATCAATACTTTCACAGAAGGTACAAATGAACCGATTTATGAATGAATCCCAGCATGACAAATTCGTTTTTCTTGCTGTTGAAAAAATATTCTACCATAGAGTGTTATAGTTACTGAATGTCTTACCATCATGTTATAACCTTCCTCTGCATCAACAGGCTCACTTACTACATTTTTGGACGACCCCATTGAGTTTTCATACCTGTGTCAAAACAAATGCAATTAATTATTTTACCTTAAACCATTTCCAAAACTACTTTTGCTTGCAGCATCTAGGTCATGGACATCAGAGGAACACAGATAATCTTATTTGTAAATTTGCATTGCTCCTTACTAAAAACAGCCAAAAGTCCAAGAAGAAAACAAAAAGAGAGTGACACTACAGAAAACTGTAATTTTATATGTGGTTAGATAGTAAACAGTACAAAGAATATTAAAACTTTCAAACAAATCATTGCATGGACTGCTCTAGAACAGTGATGCAAGCAGAATAAGCTTTCCTGTGACAGAGAACTGGGCAAGTTGGTTATCAGTTCAAAAAGAAAAATGACTCAGAGGTGTACTAACAACGAGCAGCAGTTAATTACTGATGAAGCAAAATAAAACTGAAACTTCTGTTCTCCTTTAAGATGTGAAGGTTCCTGTACAAGGCAGCTCTGAGAAAGTGAATACTTTATGCAGCTATGAATACAGAACCATTGCCAAGAGTGAAGAAAGTATACAGGAATAAATATTTATAGGTTTATCAAGAGTTTCCAGAACAGTGTTAACAATTCTGAAATAAAGTTAAACCCTTGGCTTCAAGGTTGATAAATTCTAGACAGCTGCTGATTTGAGTGCAAACACTCTAATCCTACTCTTCAGAAGAACCAGATGCTAAAACAGACAATAAAGACACTTCTAAATTATCCAAAATTAGGTAAAAAACTAAGACTAACCTTTAATCAGATCCTAAGTCAGATTTTGTTGGCCTTTACCATTAATGACACTGCTTTAAGCAGGCTGTTCACCTGTTCTCAATTTACATAAATGGCTGGATTTTCTAAAAGGATATAGCCCAACCTGTGTCAGTAAGCCCACAGATGTCTGTGTGCCTTAAGACAACCTACTAAACCCATACAAACCAGCATGTTCTGCAGTTAGATGAAGAAAGTTGAGTTTTTGAAAACAAAGATCGTACTTCTGCATCAGAAGAGGCCCACCACTGAGTCTTCAAACACAGGCATCTTAGAAAACACCTTTTGTACACCAAACTGACTTGACTGTAATCGAGGTATAATAAAAGCTAATTAAACCAACATATACATTTGAGGAAAAACCATGAGGACCCACTTATTTTCCCAGCAGGGCAGGGCATTTGGAAATAATGCAGAAACAAGAACCTGTATTTAGAGAACTGCATAGAGAAGACAGACCCTGAGTACACTGCAAGACCTACTGCGCTGTCAGCCGTGATTTTGTCTCTGACAGCAAAGGAAGGCCACGGCTTTATGCTAGGAACGACATTAGTAGTTTCTAAGATGCAAATACTCATACACCATGTGGCATTTTATACGAATGAACAGTGAATTTCTTCAGCACTGATGCCTCTCCCCCCACACACACAACTCCCACTCTGGACGGGTGGGCCTGTACACTATAAAGGACCGTCGGGTTCACAAGCACCGGGATCCCCCTCAGGCTGAGTCCGAGTCTCCCCACAGGCAGTGCGGGAATGACGGGAGGGGCTGCCTCAGACGGACAGCCCGTTTCCCCCTCACAGCACGGCCTGACCCACACCCACCGCTCCCGGTCGCCCGTAGCAACCAGGCTGTCCC
>VXAD01012708.1:25698-36820 GCA_013399195.1 Dicrurus megarhynchus | reverse complement strand
AGGCCGGGATTCCCGGGAATGCGGTGGGAAAAGGTTCCAGAGGGGTTCCCGAGGAGGTTTCCCTACAAAAGGCCCCAAAAGTGGAGCGAGGCGGGGACAGGGAGTGGTGCCAAGGGAAGGATTTTTCCAGGGAAAGGGGTTTGGGAATGGGAAAAGGGGCAGGGAAAAGGGTCCCGGGATGTGTGGGGTGGGGAGGTGATTCCATAGGGGCGGGAGGGGGTCAGGAAAAGGAGCTTTTCCCACAAAAGCGGAGCGGGAAGGGGACAGGGAACGGTGCCAAGGGAAGGATTTTTCCAGGGAAAGGGGTTTGGGAATGGGAAAAGGGGCAGGGAAAAGGGTCCCNGGGGGGGGAAACGGGGGAAAACTGGGAAAAAACGGGGAAAACAGGGAAAAACGGGGGAAATTGGGAAAAATAGGGAAAAAACTGGGAAAAACAGGGGAAAATGCGGGGAAAATGGTGAAAACGAGGAAAAACCGGGAAAAAACCGAGGAAAACGGGAAAAAAAAACACAGGGAAAAAACGGGGGGAAAGGAGAAAAATGCGGGAAAAACGGGGAGAACGAGGTAAAACAGCGAAACGGAGGAAAACGGGGGGAAAACGGGATATAAACGGGATTTTCTCCCCAAAAACCGCTTCATCCAAAGCCGGGATCCGCCCCGGGCCCTTCGCACTCCTCCGCCGGGATCCGGCACCTCCGCAGGGATTTTCCAGGAGCCGCTCCCCGCTCCGGGCCCTTCCCGCTGTGCCAGAAGTGAAATCCAGGGAAAAATGCGGCGGAACGGGTCGGGCTGAGCCCTTCCCTCATCCCGAAAAAACCAGGAATACCTGGAATGGGCGCAGGAGGCTCCTCCATCCCCTCTCCCCCCCCCAAAAAAAACCGGGATTGGTTCTGGAATGAGCAGAGGGAGCTCCCAAAACCACCGGGATTGCTCCTGGCACAGCTGGAATGGGTGGAGGGGACCTTTCCCTCATCCCGAAAAAACCGGGATTGCTCCTGGCACAGCGGGAACGGGCACGAGAGGTTCCTGCGGCCCTTCCCTCACCCCGAAATCCCGGGATATTCCCGCAGCCCACGGAGACGGAGCGCTGCATCGAGTCGCTGCTGGCCGTGTTCCAGCGCTACGCCGGCAAGGAAGGAGATGCCTGCTCCCTGTCCAAGCGGGAATTCCGGGCCTTCATGGACACCGAGCTGGCCGCCTTCACCAAGGTCCGGGAACGCGGGGTGGGATGGGATGGGATGGGATTGATGGGATTTATGGGATTGATGGGATGGGAGGATCCAGGGGGTCCCAGCCCTGGGGATGTGCCGGGATGGGGTTTGGAGCGGGGATGGGATTCTGGGAATGCTGCTGAATGTGGGTATTTAGGGATCTCCCAGCCCAAAGCATTCCAGGATTCCCTGGGCCGGTTTATTTGGGATTTGAGGGATGAATCCTTCCCTGGCCCAGGTTATGCCATGGATTCCCCATCTCTGGAAGCGCCCAATTCCAGCCTGGATCCACCTTGGCACAGCGGGAAGATCCCTGCCTGTGGATCGGGATATCCCAGCTCCTTCCATCCCAAACCACCCCAGGACTCCCTGAGCTCCCATTCCCTCCCCAGGCAGGGAATTCCCGCTCGTTCCAGGCCCCAATTCCCAGGTTTTTTTGGGTTTTTTTTTGGCAGAACCAGAAGGATCCGGGCGTGGTGGACAGGATGATGAAGAAGCTGGATCTGAACAGTGACGGGCAGTTGGATTTCCAGGAATTCCTGAACCTCATCGGCGGCATCGCCGTGGCCTGCCACAACTCCCTGCTCCTGAAATCCCCCAATCCATGAATCCGGAGGCGCCGGAAGCACCCGGGATGATCCCAGGGAACACTGGAAGCATTGGAATGGTCGCATTCCCTTTTTCCCCCCCTCCCCGTTTTTATGGATAAATAAAAGGTTTAAACCCACGAGGTTCGGCGGGGAAACTGCGCCGATCCCAAGGGATTCCGGGATTGGAGAGGAGGGGGGGAAAGAATTCCAAGGGGATCCCCAACCGGTCACCCAGAATTCCAGGGATTCCTCGGACACCCCCAGGGCTGGGGGATCCAACCCTCCCTGAGCCCTTTCCAGGGGTTCCCAACCCTTTTTTCATGGAAAAATCATCCCAAATATCCACCCTGAGCCTCCCCTGGCACAGCTCGAGGCTGTTCCCTCTTGTCCTGGCCCCGTTCCCTGGGATCAGATCCCAAATCCCCCCTGGAAGAGCCCAGAATTCCCCCCTGGGTCCCCCTTTTCTCTGGGATGAGCCCCCCCAGATCCCTCAGGGTTTTCCAGCCCCTTTTCCAGCTGCTCCAGCCGCTCATTCCATGAGGATCCCACACCTGGACATTCCCAGCAGGACAACCCCTGGAATTGCAGCCCCGGATCCTCCCCCCCCTTCGCCTCTCCCATCCCTGTTCCCCTGCAGGGATCAGAACCCACCCAAAATTTGGGAATCCCGGAGCCTTTTCTGTGCCCTGGGGACTCCAAAGGACAAAACTCCAGCAGGAAACTCCGGATGAGCCCTCGGGGTTAATTGGGGCGCTAATTAACACCCTGCTAATTAACACTTCAAATCATTCTGGAGGATTCCCAGCTCTCCAAGCAGAGGTGGGAAAAGGGATTAAAAAAATCCCCCTTTTTTTTTTTTTTTGGTGGGTGTCCTGAGCTCCTGACCAGGAAATCCCAGGCGATTGAGGAACTTTATTAACGAGGGGAGCTCATTAAGTTGCCGGGACGACAAAACAAGGAGTCAACAAACACGGAGCCACTTCCGGAGGGAGCGGGAGTTCCTGGGATTCGGGACCGACAGCGCCAATCCCGGGTTTTCCAAGCAATTATTTGGGATTGGAAGGGGGGGCAGAGGCAACTGCAGCCTCTGGAGGCGTTTCCAAGGATTTGGGAAGAGCCGCCCCTTTGCCCCTCTGGAAAAAATTTGGGATAAAGGAGCGGGAAAAGCAGTCTGGGAACAAGGGAAAAATTCCGGCTAAATGGGGGAAAAACCAGGAATGGTCAAGGGGAGGGATTGGGGCGAAAGGTGGGATGGGGGAGCGGGAATTTCCTTATCCAGGAGAATTCCTAGCGGAACTGGAGGGGGCTGATGCGCAGCCCCAGGACGTCCTTCCCGATCTCCGTCACCTGCGGGGACAAAGAGAGGATTTAGGGGTGAAAATTTGGGATTTAGGGGTGAAAACTCGGGATCTAGGGGTGAAAATTTGGGATTTAAGGGTGAAAATTCGGGATTTAGGGGTTGGGTTTGGGGCCGTCGCTCCTGGGCCTGTGCTGGGAGCACTGGGAAGGGGCTGGGACCGTCCTGAGATCCCTTGGGGGGATTTGGGTGGGAATTTGAGGGATTTGTGTGGAAATTTGAGGGATTTGTGTGGAAATTTGAGGGATTTGTGTGGGAATTGAGGGATTTGTGGGGATATTGGAGAGGTTTGTGGTGGTACTTGAGAGATTTCCGTGGATGGATGAGATCCCCCCTCAGATGAGAGATTTGTGGGGATATTGAGGATATTTCTATGGATCTTGGAGATATTTCCATGGATCTTGGAGGTATTTCCATGGATGGATGAGTTTCCCCCTCAGCCTCCTCCAGACCAACCAGGCCCAACTCCCACGGCCCCTCCCTGTGGGAAAGGCCCCAGATCCCCTCTGGAATCCAACAGTGACCCCTCAAAACACCTCCAAACCCCAGATTTTCCCACCCCCCAAATCAGCAGGATGTGATTCCCGGTGGGAATCCCAACGGAAATCCCGTGGGATCCGTGTCCCTCTCACCGCGGTGACGCGGCAGAACCCGGGGCTGTAGCAGGCCCCGCCAAGGGGACACTTTGCTGTCCCCCTTCAGAGGAGAGATTCGTGGGGATATTGGAGGTATTTCCATGGATATTTGAAATTTTTTTACGGATTTTTGAGAGATTTGTATGGATATTGAAGATATTTCCATGGATATTGAAGATATTTCCATGCATGGACAAGATCTTCCCTCAGATTCTCCAGACCAACCAGGCCCAACTCCCACGGCCCCTCCTTGTGGGAAAGGCCCCAAAACCCCTCTGGAATCCAACACCGACCCCTCAAAACCCCAATATTTTCCCACCCCACAAACATTGCCACCCCACAAATCAGCGGGATATGATTCCCGAGGGCAATCCCACGGGATCCGTGTCCCGCTCACCGTGGTGACGCGGCAGATCTGCCCGCGGAACTCGGGGCTGTAGCAGGCCCCGCTGAGGGGACACCTCTCCAGGGCCTTCCCGCGGTAAATGGGGCGGTAGGAGGCGGCGCAGATGTCGAAGGGGTTGTGCTGGTTGTAGTTGAGCTGGTGGCTGTCGCTGGGGTTCTTCTCGCAGGCCGACAGGATCTTCCGCGTCTGGAAAACGTCAGCACCGTGGGCACGGGGGCACCCCAAAAATGGGGTCACAGAGCGGGTTCCACATCTGAGGGCCTCAGCTCGGGTTTGGGGACAGGGACACCCCAAAAATGGTGTCATGGCAGGCATTACACAGCTGAGGGCCTCAGCTCGGGTTTGGGGACAAGGACACCTCAAAAATGGTGTCATGGCAGGGGTTCCACACCTGAGGGCCTCAGCTCGGGTTTGGGGACAGGGACACCCCAAAAATGGTGTCATGGCAGGGGTTCCACACCTGAGGGCCTCACCTGCTTGGCCACCTCGGGTTTGGGGATAGGGACACCCCAACAAAGGTGTTCCCCCTTGGGGTTGGGGACAGGGACATTTGGGGACATCTGGGGCCACTTGGGGCCTGACCTGCTGGGTTCAGGGACAGGGACATTTGGGGCCATTTGGGGCCTGACCTGCTGGGCCACCTCGGGCTTGGGGCCGAGCTCGAGCAGGCGCCGGGCGAAGGTGGCGGCGCTCTTGAAGTTCTTGAGTTTGAAGAAGAGGTTGAGGGCGGTGCGGAGCACCAGGATCATGTGCACGGGCTGCAGGTTGGAGTGCGTGAAGTAGGCGGCCATCTGCCAGGGAAAACACGGGAAATAGGGCTCAAAACCTCGGGAATAACGGGAATTATGGCTCGGAAGGGTCCCTCACAGGTGGCCCCACTGTTTGTATCACCTTTAAAGGTAAAATCACACGTTTCCCCCCTCAGGAATTCCATGTTTCCCCCCTCAGGAATTCCATGCTTCTCTCCTCAGGAACTCCACATTTGCCCCTCAGAAATTCCACATTTTCCCCCTCAGGAATCCCACATTTCCCACCTCAGGAATTCCCACATTTCCCCCCTCAGGAATTCCACATTTCCCCCTCAGAAATCCCACATTTCCTCCTGCTGGAAACCCACATTTCCCCTCTCAGAAATTCCCACACTTCCCCCTCAGGAATCCCACATTTCCCCCCTCAGGAATTCCATGATTTCCCCTCAGGAAATCCACATTTACCCCCTCAGGAATCCCACATTTCCCCTCTCAGAAATTCCCACATTTCCTCCCTCAGGAATTCCATGTCTCCCCCCTAACGNAATTCCCCCATTCCCCACCTCACAGATCCTCTTCTGCTGCTCCAGCGTCTCCTTGGGCAGCTTCTTCCTCTCGATCTCCATGGACAGACCCACGATGTATTCCCGGCAAATGGCGATCAGCTGCTGCGCCTTGAGGGGGAACGCCACAAAACCAGCGCTCAAACCCTTCCCTGGGGACGCCCCGGGATCGGGATCGGGAGTGGGATCGGGAACGGGATCGGGAGTGGGATCGGGAACGGGATCGGGAGTGGGATCGGGAGTGGGATCAGGAGTGGGATTGGGAACGGGATCGGGAGTGGGATCGGGAGTGGGATCGGGAGTGGGATCGGGACGCATCCCTGACCTCGGCGATCTCCTGCTTGTTGTCCACCACCAGCAAGGGGACGCTGAGCAGGATCAGCCGGAATTTCTCCACGGCCTCCTCGAACTTGCCGGCCGTGGTCAGTTGGTAGCAGAGCTGCAGCCGCTGGATGAGGTCGTTCAGCTTCAGCCCCACGGCCGGCAGCGCCGTCTTGGGCCCGGCCTCTTTCCTGGCATCCCAAAAGTCGGGATTTAGGGATCGGGGGGGGATGCAGGGAGAGGGGATTGTTGTGGGCTCGGAATTCCAGGAGTCCAGAACAGTTCAGGAATTCATCGGACGCCTCCAGGGATGGGGGATCCAACCCTCCCCGAGCCCCTTCCAATGGTTCCCAACCTTTTTTCCCATGGAAAAATCATCCCAAATATCCACCCTGAGCCTCCCCTGGCACAGCACGAGGCCGTTCCCTCTTGTCCTGGCCCCGTTCCCTGGGATCAGACCCCAAATCGCCCCAGCAAGAGCCCGAAATTCCCCCTGGATCCCCCTTTTCTCTGGGATGAGCCCCCCCAGATCCCTCAGGATTCTCCATTCCCTTCTCCTGCTGCTCCAGCCCCATTCCCTGGACACTTCCCACTTCCCAGCCCCTCATTCCATGAGGATCCAGCCCTGGACATTCCCCGGATTTAGCCCCGAGCTCAGCCCCAAACCCATCTCTGCCCCCCACAATTCCCAGTCCTCTCCACAAACTGGGAATTCCGGCCCCTCCTCATCCAAGGAATTCCCGGACGTCGCTCTGGGCGTCCAGCTGGGAATCAGCCACAGCTCGGACTCGTTCCCAACCTCCTAAATCCAGGATTTCTCTCTAGGAAGAGCATTCCCGACCGCCCGGGAGCCTGGGAAATCCCTGGAATACGGGAAAGGCGCTTCCCAGTGCTCACCAGTTGCGGTGCGGGAATCCGTACATGGCGGGGAGACTGGGAAGGGCCTGGAATGTTGTCCGGCCTCGGGAAAAGGTCTGCAGGAAGAGCTGCTTGTAGGGCCCGAAGTTGGTCACTCCCACCTGGTCATGGAGCAGCTGATGGGGAAAAAAAACCAAAAAATCATGGATTGGGTCGGGAAAACCTGGGATCAGGCAGCGCTGAGGCCTCGCTTTGGGTCGTATTCCATAAAAAAAAAAGGGAGATAAAATATTCCTAAATGGACTCAAAGCGAAGCTGTGGGTTGGAGGAGAGAAAATAAGGGGGAAAGGCAGCATTTTTCCCATAGAAATTCCATGGAAAACTCACTCTCATGGCTGTCTCGAAGGATCCCGCCAGGATGTGATCCACAGGGAGCTGGGAATTGTTGCACCACACCTGGAAAAGGAGGGAAAGGAAGCGAATCCGGGCCTGGAATCCAGAGCCTGCAATTCCCGCAAGGAAGTTCCCAAATTGGGCTCCCAAATCCCCCCAAAAAAACACCAAAACAACCCAAAAAAGAAAGGGAAAAGGAGGAAATTCCCGTTTTTCCAAGGAAATCCAGGATTTACCTGGGCTGGGCTGGTGCCCTTGGTGGGGGGGACAAAGAATCCATCCTCGGCTGCTCCCGCGGCACCGGCGGGGACATCCTGAGGGGACAGAGCGGGAAAATCCCGGAATTCCAGCTGAAACCCGAGCTGCAGGATCCCACGGCACGTTCCCCGCTTCCTGAATTCCCGATGAATCCGCGCTGGGATATCTCGGGATTCTCCTACCAGCTCGGGGGGAAGATCCAGATCCTCCTCCACTTCCCATCCTCCTCCTTCCTCCGGCCCTTTTCCCATTCCTTCCTCTCCGAATCCTTCTCCAGCATCCACGAATCCGTCTGCAGGGAGATGGGAATGTTGGGATGGGGGGGAAGCTGCCAGAGGCTCAGGAATTGGGGTTTTCCAAGGAAAAAAAAAAATCAGGGATTTCCCCACCTTCATCCAGCTGCAGCTCCGCGTCCTCGCCCCAGCCCTCGGTGCCCACGGCGTCCATGTCGATGTCGGCGGCCAGGGCTCCTCCTTTCCCTAAAAAAAAACCGGGAAGGAGCCTCGGGAAAGAATTCCATGAGGGGAAAAACCCCACCCTCACATCGCGGGCTAGAATTTTGTGGAATTCTGGGATGTATGAGGGCGGGAGAGAGCTCCAGGACTGTGGGATTGAGCCAGAATTACAGGAATTCCCTAGGCGCCTCCAGGGATGGGAATCCAACCCTCCCCGAGCCCCTTCCAACGGTTCCCAACCCTTTTCCCATGGAAAATTTATCCCAAATTTCCAACCCTGGCACAGCTCGAGGCCGTTCCCTCTTGTCCTGGCCCCGTTCTTTGGGATCAGATCCCAAATTCCCCCAGGAAGAGCCCGAAATTCCCCCTGGATCCCCCTTTTCTCGGAGCTGAGCCCCCCCAGCTCCCTGAGGATTTTCCATTCCCTTCTCCAGCCGCTCATTCCATGATTTCCCACACCCGGACACCGCCCTGGCCATTCCCAAGGGTCAATCCCTGTCCTGATCCCATTCCCACCCCACTCCTGCTCCCATCCAGCTGCTCCTTTCCCCCTTTTCCATCCCCTTTTCCCCCTTCCCGCAACATTCCACGATTTCACTGTGCCCACAGACCGCCGGGAGCTGGATCCCAAATCCCAGAAATCCCCAAAATCCCTGAATTCCCAGGAATCCTGACCTTTCCCGGCGATGGTTCCCTCGAAGAACCCTTTGGACACGGTCAGGAGGGGCCAGTTGGTGTCCAGGGGCAGCACCGGGGCCGGGGGCTGCAGCAGCCGCGCCTCGGGATCCACGGCCGGGATCTGGGAATGGCCGGGAAAGGGATGGGATGGGATGGGATGGGAAAAACCCCCGGGATCCCGGCCCTCCTGACCCGGGAACGCCGCTGGTTTCCCAACGGGAGCTTCCCGGGTCAGCATTCCATCGGCACCTCCTTCTTGAATTCCAGGAGTTTGCCAGGAGTTCCCCCGTCCCCACCCAGATCCCGCCATCCCCTCCTTCCCAAATCCCAGCAGTTTTCCAGATTTCCCCCCATCCCCGCTGTCCTTCCCAAAATTCCAGGAGTTTGCCAGGAGTTTCCAGGATTTCCCCCATCCCCGCTGTCCCCTCCATCCCAAATTCCAGGAGTCTTCTACACTGGATCCCGCTGTCCCCTCCTTCCTGAATTCCAGGAGTTTCCAGGATTTCCCCCATCCCCGCCGTCCTTTTCCCAAATCCCAGGAGTTGTTTTCCTGGAGTTTTCCCGCAGTTTTCCCGGCGTTCCCACCGTCTCCTTCTCAGGATCGAAGGATTCCCGCAGGCTCTCGGCCTCCTCGTCCAGCCCGTGCGTGGCGGCCGTCAGGAACGCCAGCGACTCTGCAATTCCCACCGGGAATCGCCCTCAGGGCGGGAAGAGCCCCCCCAGGATCCCAAAATCCCGGAATCCCGACCTTGGAGTCCTTGGATCAAGCAGGGATCCAGGTGGGAATGTTCCCCGGCACCCATGGGAAGGGGAATCACAGCTCGGGAAGGAGCAGGGTTGGGTGGGAATTCCCTGGATTTAGGGAATGGCCACTGGGATAATGGGAATGACCACTGGGATAATGGGAATTCCCTGGATTTAGGGAATGGCCACTGGGATAATGGGAATGACCACTGGGATAATGGGAATTCCCTGGATTTAGGGATACATAATGGCAATGAGCATTGTAATAACGGGATTAACCACTGGAATAATGGGATAACCATTGGAATAATGGGAATGACCACTGAAATAATGGCAATTCCCTGGATTTAGGGATAGATAATGAGAGTGATCATTGGAATAACAGGATTAACACTGGAATAATGGGAATAACAACCACTGGAATAACGGAGAGGCTGCTCCCCCTGGATTTCATAGGAATGCCCTGGATTTAGGGAATAACCATTGGATTAATGGGAATCACTGTTGGAATAATGGGACTAACCATTGGAATAATGGGAATAACAGGAATAATGGGAATAACCTCGCACTCTGCTCCTCAAGGATTGTCCCGAGGAGCCTCCAGAATTCCCTGCCTGCCCCAGGAGCCTTTCCTGAGCTCCCGGGGCAGAATTCCTGGCAGGAATCCTCTTCCCGAGCTCCCAGGCTGGAATTCCTGCTGGGAATACTTCCCCTGGCTGGAATTCCGGCCGGGAATACTTACTCTGCCCACAGCTCTTGAGGATCCGGACCCTCTCGGCCACATCCCCCAGGTACAGCGCGTTCTGGTAGTGGCCGCTCATGTCCTTGCGGATCTCGGCTGCGCCGGGAAAAACGGGAATCACCGGCTGTTCCCAGCTCGGATTCCACCCGGGAAAAACGGGAATCACCGGCCATTCCCGGCTCGGATTCCACCCGGGAAAAACGGGAATCACTGGCTGTTCCCAGCTCGGATTCCACCCGGGAAAAATGGGAATCACCGGCCGTTACCAGCTCAGATTCCACCCGGGAAAAATGGGAATCACTGGCTGTTCCCAGCTCGGATTCCACCCGGGAAAAACGGGAATCACCGGCCGTTCCCAGCTCGGATTCCCGCCCGGCCGTTCCCAGCTCGGATTCCACCCGGGAAAAACAGGAATCACCAGCTGTTCCCAGCTTGGATTCCCACCCGGAAGGAACGGGAATCACCGGCCGTTCCCAGCTCGGATTCCACCTGGGAAAAACAGGAATCACCGGCTGTTCCCAGCTTGGATTCCCACCCGGCAGGAACGGGAATCAGCGGCCGTTCCCAGCTCGGATTCCCGCCCGGAACGGCCCCGGCCCATCCGAGGGCGCTCACCGATCTTCATCATCTTGCGCAGCTTCTCCAGGTTGCCGGTGATGAGGTAGAGGAAGGAGAGGCGGTCGAAGTTCTTGGTGCGCTGGTAGCACATCTCCACCACCTGGTGGTTGCCCTGCAGCAGCGCCACCTCGCCCAGCTTCTCCCAGCAGCCCTTGTCGTCCAGGGCCTTGGCGGCCTCCAGGGCGATCTGTTCCCGGGGAATTCCGGAATTAGAGGGATCAGGAGCGGGGTTAGGGGGGATTGAGAGCGGGGATTCCAGCTTCCCAAAACCAACGGCCCAAAACTTCCCGGAAAGGCCCAAAACCTCGCAGAATGGCCCAAAACTTCCCAGAATGGCCCAAAACATCCCAAAACACCCTGATACGTCCCGGAACATCCCAAACCATCCCAAACCACCCCAGAACATCCCAGAACGCCTCAGAACGTTCCAGAACGTCCCAAACCACCCCGAACCATCCCAGAACATCCCAAACCATCCCAAAACATCCCAAACTGTCCCAAACCATCCCAGAACATCCCGAACCACCCCGAACCATCCCAGAAC